>RJWT010013877.1:0-21451 GCA_004365215.1 Cuniculus paca
GTTCTTTGGATTATTCTACAGGCTACCCATATAACTTGAAGTCCAATGTAGTATTAAAATAAAAATCTGATGATGTTACCATTTCATTCTGCTGTCCCTCTGATTGTGTCATCATCTACATCTCCACTCCCTCCTGGCACTCTTCTCTTTCACTCTTCAGCTGTGTGTGATATTCTTCACTTGGTCTCCTTCCAGATTTCCTGCTCCAGTGTGTTTGGTCCTTCTATCTAGAATGCTCTCTTCACTCCTTTTGGTTGACCAGCTCCGTTTACCCTTCAAGCTCTGTTTAAAAATTTGTCAAAGGATGGTTTCACTCAGTACTCTTTATTAATATCTGTGCCATGTTCCTTCACTTACTATGTCAAATTTCCTTTCACATCTGTTCAGCAGGTCCTATAAAAAAATCTTAATTTTTCTAAATATGATATCATAATTTTGATTTGGCTAATAAATGATAAATTGAAAATTTAAACTGCAGTTTTCAAGAGAAGTCTCTCTAATTTTAGACTAGATATATTAGTAGCAAAGTACAAACACATTATGAATTGTCTTGAAGTATACCATGTTTATGTCTGTTAGGGATATGCACACTAGAAAATGTCTGTTTTAATGAAGGTATTTAATAAATCAGTGTTCCAGAAATGTTTCTCATAAAGCCACTGCTGTTTTGTTCAGTGCCAGGGCCATAGTAGATGTTCAATAAATAATTATTGAACAAAGGAATTATTGATATATCTTTGAGATTTATTTCTCTACCCAATGCATAGTCCTTTTGCATCCAAATTAGAGGTAATTCAGACACAGGAAGTTCTGTTGGGAGTGAAAGAAAGTAGTTCCTCAAATTAAATCAGGGTTGATTCAAGTTGTTTTGTCAATAGATGTGTCCTCCAGAATTCCTGTGTTAGAAATTCAGTCTCCAAAGTCATATGCTAATTACATTTGGAGGTGAGGCATCTAGAGGTAATTAGGATTTGATGAAGTTGTGGGGGTGGGAGCCCTGTGATTGCATTAGTGGCTGTGTAAGATGAGGAAGACAGACTTGGCTAGCAAGCTTACTCTGTCTTGAAATGTGATGCCCTGCCAGGTGTAGTGGCACATACCTATAATCCCAGCACTCAGGAAGCCAAGACATGAAGATCATCATCAATTCTAGACTAGCCTGGACTACATAGTGAGTCCAAGGCCGGTGTGGAGTATATAGCAAGACCCTGTTTCAAAATATATATGTATTACAAAAAACATTGTGCCCTATACTGTCTCAGAACTCTGCAGGATGCCCAATAGCAAGAAAGTTTCCTCCACATGTGGCTTCTTGACTGTGGGCTTCCAGATCTATGAGCTGAGTAACCCTTTATTCTTTATAAATTACCTAGTCTGTGTTATTCAGCTATAGCAACAAAAAGCAGACTCTCAGTAAGCTTGCCTCACTTTGTTTTCCTGCTCCCTACTCGTGGGTAACCTCTTTGTAAACTTAGAGGCAAGATGGCAGGCCTGTGGCTTCCATGCTAACAAGATGTGTACGGCATTCTCAGCATTTCTCCAGGCTGTCAAAGGGCTTAGATCAAGTGTTCTCACACATTGCCCAAGCTCTTCTCAGTCATATTTGCTCCAGGCTTTTATCAACTGCCAGGAAATAATCAACTGTGAGTTCCAAACCTGACAGGCCCCTGGAGCTGCCAGCATGTCCAATTCTGATCACCCAGGAGAGAGAGGAGATGCTGTGTTGGGGCCAGGTGAGGCTGATACCTTTCCCCTCTGACCAGCAGGAGTTTGTGTTTAGACTTTTGAAACTGGGCAGCTTATGTCCAAGAGGCTCAGCCTGGGGACTTTAATCAAGCAGTGCCTGGCTTCCCAGATGCATGTGGCTTCCAGCGCCCTGTGTCATTTGAGATGTCATGCAGGATTCCAAGGGCAGGGACAGCTCACGGAGTCTCCATTGCCTGCAGTAAGTGGCTATCCTTGATGGAGTCTAATATCTGTGTACTATTCAAGATGTGGTTCACTGTGATGTTGAATTTATTTTACTTGGTTGTAGAAAACAAGAATTTAATTAGCTTTATTTTTCTATGTGAATCCCTCTATGATATTGAAAGTAAACTATTTTAGGCTCAGGGTGATTTTTCATGGTTTTAATAGCTCTCTGGATATGATGAGTCTTAGTTTTGGCATCTAGTGCCTTTTTTTCACCTAATTACTTCTTAAATGTAGTAAGTCTCCTTATCAGCTTTAATCTGTCTTCCAGTGATATGATCATTTTGCCTTTTATATTTTATTAACTTTTATTGGGGTAGTTTTAAAAGTTTTTCTAGTGTTGAGATTTCAAGTCATCACCAGAATTAAACTCTCAGAGTTGGGAAGACCCTGAAGATATTTCCTAAATCTCTTTTTCTAGAGTTGAGGAAACTGAGGTCAATGTGTAAAGAGACTTGCCTAGATTCTCAGAGCTGGTGGTAGAGTTGAGATTAGGAAAAGCAGGTTCCCTCACTCTTGCATCAAGCATACTTCTATAGCTGCTTAATATTTTAAGAGCCCAAGAATCACCACTACTACTTTTGATGAACATATATCTGCCAGGTGGTATGAAAAAGAGGCAAGGACTCATATCTATGAAGTCAATGGGATTTCACCAATTCCTTACCCAGATACCCACCTCACACACTCAATGATTAACTAGTGTTAAGTACTCCTACAGATGGAGTACAACTGCCAAATTGTCAGCACCCTTGCTTCTCATAATGGGATCACAAGAGAGGCCATGAAATGTGACATGCTGGTAAGCGTATTGATAAGATTTGTAAACTAAATTTGGCAGTGAAAATTGGGGGAGTTTGCTGGGAAACCAAGACATATTCAAATGATACATGACAGGCTAAGAATAGCAGAAATAACCTGATTGTCTCTTTCCAATTAGTAATGTTGATAGAGTAGACTGAATTTATAAGCCTTTACATTTTTGTTACAATAGTAATAATAACTGATAATATTCGCATGGCATCTTATAGTTTGCAAAGCTCTTTCCCATTTACAATCTCATTTAATTGTCATAATAAATATTTTAGATAAGTATCTGTCCTTTCAAAAGATGACACCGAGACTCCAAATCTCCTCACTTGTAACTGGGAGAAATTAGATTTCATTCCTGCTCCTTTTTATTCAAAATCTCATAATCTTTCCATTGTCATTTCTTTCTTCCTCCCTCTTCAATATACATTCATGGAACACTGTGTGCTAGAGACTGTGGTCAGGAATAATTCCATCCACAGTGCAAAATTGATTCAGTACAAGGAAAATTATTAGCATAATCTATCATATCAACAGACAAAGCAGAAAAAACAGGGTTTTGTGGCTATATTGAAGCAGTAAGAAAAAGCTCTTTCTCTCTCAGCTCATCAGAGTTTACATTTTACAGATGAGGGAAATCTGTTCCAGAGGTGGGAAATAACTGCCACCCCCAGTGAGACGGAAGGAGCTGTAATCAGAGTAGCTTGGATATTTTAAGAGATTGCTGTGCTTCTTAGCACAAAAATGTACTTGGTTAAGGCCTTTGTGAATTTCTGAAGACTCAGATAACACACACACACACACACACACACACACACACACACACAAATGCAAATAGAAACAAGCTAATACCAGTCTCAACAGAGAAAACACAGAAAGCATGCCTCTTACCACAATAGGACATTATGGTTTTTAATAGATTAGAGATGCTGTATTACTAGAACTACTTATGAAAGCGAATACCCAGACAAAAGAAAAAAAGAAAAATGTCACCTTCTAAAACTCCAAAGAAATCAACCCAAAAGCCAAAGTGACAGAATTTCAGGTAGATATACAATAAACATTTCTGAGAACTTGAGACAAATACCCAGAAAATAGCATATAAGAAAGCTGATTTATAATAATAGCAACACTAAACATTTTACTTATTCATTCAACAAATGTTTATTAAGTGCCCACTAGACGGCAGACAATGTTCTCAGCATTGCGACGACAGCAGAGAACAAAATAGACAAAACTGTGTGGGAGCTATCATTCTAGTGGTCCACAGGCATGTGTTAGAAGGCAAACTTTGTGGCACATCTTCAAGGCCCAGGGAAGTAAACAGGGAAAAGGGAATGAGGACTACACACAGTGAGCCTAGGGTGCATCTTTAAGTAAGGTGGTCCTAACTCAGTAGAGCTAACTTCTGAGTTAGCTCCTGAAAACCTGAAGGACATGAATGACCTAGCCATGTAAATATTTGAGAGAAGAGTGTTCAAAAGACACTCAGTTGCTATAAAAGCTACAAGATAGGAACCTCCCCTTATTGGGTTAAAGAAGCAAGATGGCTGGGAGACTGGAACAGGTGCTGAAGAGACATGGGATGGGGAGTGGGACACAGTCAAGCACAGACTTGGAGACCCTTGTTTGTACTGGGAGGACTTTGACTTTACTCTGAGTGCGATATGAAGACGTGTATGTATCAAGCAGACAGGAGTCAGGATCACTGTAGTGTCTCTACCACTCCCCCGCTTTCCTTTCACTTTGACTCAATTCTCCATCATCTTATCTATCAAGAATTGTAGTTAACAGTAGAAGGGATAAGAAGAAACAAAATTCTGCATCTACTTGAAGGTAGAGTCAGCATAATTTCCCAAGGGAAGTGTGAGAAAAAAAGACAATGCTCAGGATTGGGCCTTAATTATGTAACAATTAACATAATTGGAGGGACAGGAGCACTACTGAAAGAAAATACTGAAAGTTTTGTGGGATGGTACCAGAACAAGGACCGATTCAATCTTGTTCTCCTCTGGAACCCTACAGGCTAGAATAGTGACTGGTCCATGACAGACACTTGATAAATACTTGCTGCATAAATGAATGAAGGAATGAATAGTAACAATTAAATTTTCCTCATTGAGATATAATTTGAGCCAGGAGCTCTCAAAATTCTAGCATGCAATGGAATCATCTTATTAAAGAATAGTTTTGGGCTCCACCCCCAGCGGATCTGAATCAGTAGGTCTGGAATAGGATCTAAGAATTTGCATTTATAACAAATTTCTGGTTTGTTCAGGTGGAACATCATTGGTTTAGGGACTAGTTTGAACCAGGGTTTGACGTGTTTGAACAGGGCCACATCTCCATGGAGTCTGAGGCCAGTTTAATTCCTCTCTGTGCACTTGGAGATCTCTGCCTCTGAAGCAGCATTATGGTTTGTGTCTGGACGTCCCCCCAAGCCTCATGCCTCATGGGGGCAGGTTTTTAGAATTTGTGATTGATTAATGGTCCAATGCTGGGATTATGGGTGTGAGTGCTGTGCCCACCCTAGGGTAGGTGGCCTGTATATAATATGAGGGACAGTCTTCTCTGTGCTCTCCTCACTTTTGTTCTTGTTGCTTTTGCCATGAACAGTTGCCTCTGTGCCACATCACCCTGCCTTGGAGCCATCTGATTACAGACTAAAACCTCCACAAACTTTGAGATAAATAAACATTTCCTTCCCTAGTTTTGGGTGTCATGTATTTTGTCCCAGCAACAAGGAAAAAATAACCAAGACAAGCAGCCTCCATGAATCAAATGGTTTCAACCTTTCCTGACTATACCACTTTCACTTTCATTCTTGCTGTGTGGAATATTTCATTTTGGTTTTCACTGTAGCCGTGTATTTTTAGTTATCATTTAAATATGATTTATCTGTCATCTTTTTTCTTAAGGCAGCTACTTTTGTCATCGAATTTCCACTGCTTCTCATTTCTGGAGTTGTTTCCTTCTTTTAACACAATCCAATTGGTAAAACAGTTTCTTTCTTTTGATTTTCCCAAAGCAACGGAATCTTTCTAATGAAGTAGTTATGCAGAGAAGATGTTTACTGAGAATGCTGCCCACTGTAGCAGATAACTTAAAATTTCATAGTAGGTATCACAGCTCTGTTCCTAGTTTCATAAGTCATTCCCTGAGCAGCCAAATCGCTTCTCTTCTCTTCTCTTCTCTTCTCTTCTCTTCTCTTCTCTTCTCTTCTCTTCTCTTCTCTTCTCTTCTCTTCTCTTCTCTTCCCTTCCCTTCCCTTCCCTTCCCTTCCCTTCCCTTCCCTTCCCTTCCCTTCCCTTGTCTGGCAATTCATCCTTCTCTTTGCCTCACCCAGGCTGCTTCAGGCCATGCCCTGAGGGTTTCTTCTTCTCCTACAGAACATTATGTTTTTCCACACGAAAATGTCTTTCACACTTAAAGGATTCCACTCTCCATCTTTAAAGTAATGGTATTTTCTGCACAGGTATGTACACACACACTTGGTATTAATAAGAAAAAGACCATAATTAATTATGGCTTTAATTTGCAGTTCCTTCTTCAAGAACTGAGGTCATTCTTAGTGTTTTTTGTTTCGATTCGTGTGTGTTTTCCAGGTAGTGATAAAATTTTTTTTCCTACCCTATACATTTGCTTGTTTATTTTTTAATTTTGGCTATGCTAAGTGTTTTAATTTTTATGCAGTCAAAATCAGTCTTTATTCTTTATGATTTCTTCAATCATCTATAATCTCTTTTGCTTTCTCCTAAACCTCAGAAGCCTTCTTTTTTTTTTTTTTTTTTTTTTTTTTTTTTTTTTTTTTTTTGCAGCACTAGGGATTGATCTTGTGACCTGGTGCTTGCCAGGATGGTGCTTAGGCCACTGAGCTAAATCCCCAGCCTCTATTTGTTTTTATATGTCTGCATTTAGCTTGATTCTTTCATAACTGATTATTTAGTATACCTGAATTAATTTTCCCTCATAGGAAATGGAGTATAAATAAATTTTACCCCAATCTTCTCTATAACCATCACCTAGCACAAGTTGTGGCACATCAGTATGTTCTCATCAATTTTTTTCTGTGGTCAGTGAGTGTTATCTCTGAACCCTGAAGCAAATACTCCTACTCTTCTTCCACTGAATCCTGTTTTACTTGGGGAGTGGGGGGACATGGTTTTTATCATCCCACCTGCCACCCCTGCTGCCTACCCATATATATTCTTCTGCAAAAACAAGTTTCTCTTAGAAATGCTGAGTCCTTCCATGGTAGTGATTCCACTGGCAGTCAGAATTGGCTAGAAAAGATTTCAGCATCATCTAGAGACTACAGTCCAAATGCCTCTAGGTCCCTGAAAATAAACAGAGACATAAGAATTGCATAGAAAGAGGTAAAATCACCTCCAAATGCAGAGGGTCACATTCTTCACCTAAAAAACTCAAGAGAATTCAGCAACTGCCACAAACAAGAAGATTCAATAGAGCAGCAAATTGTAAACATAACAAATTCTTGCCTCCCACAGTCTTTTCCCAGAATGTCAGACCTGGAAAGTGAGGGGGTTACAAACTATCCGAGGAACACTTAATTAATTTTATGGGGGTTTTTGGCACTATTTTTAGAAAGCAAATGTTGACCAAAAGATCGCATTTATTTTAAAAGATCAACAGTTTCCCCTGAATCTAATATGAGTAAACTTCATATTAATCCAAACCAAGACATATTTTACAAAATAACTGGCCTGTACTTCTCAAAAATGTCAAAGTCAAGAAAGACTAAGGCATTGTTCCAGAATGAAGAAATTGAAAAACATAACAACTGAATGCATTGTGTGATCCCAGAATACATTCTACATGGGCATCTATCTGTCTTTTGTACAAAGAAGATTAAGACATCATTGGACTAATTAAAGTTTAAAATCCTTTTTAGATTATATAGTGGTATTGTGATATTAAATTTTCTGAAGTTGATAACCATATCGTGGTCATAAGAGAAAATATCCTAGTTAAAAAATACACACTAAAGTATTTAGGGGTAAAAGAACATATTTCCAAGTTTTTTTAAATGGTGTATGTGGGGGGATACACACACACACACACACACACACACACACACACACACAGGAGAATGATGTAAAGAAATAGGTCAAAATGTAAAAATGTGAGTGAATCTCGGTGAAGGGCATATGAGTTTCTTATACTATTTTAGAATATTTCTATAAGTTTAAAATTGTATGTAAGTAAAAAGTTTTATTTAAAAAGTTATAACACTCAGACTATTTAGAAGACAAGACTTGTTTATGTATATAAATACCTAACATAAACCCAAAAAGAAACATTTAAAACTATATGAGAAAAATGAAAACACTCTTCAAAGACTCATAGATTAGTCAGCTTTTCATTACTGTAAGACAATTTATGCGATAATAAACTTAAAAATAGGAAAGGTTTATTTTGGTTCACAGGTTTGGAAAGTCCATGTAGGTTGGTGCTAACTGCTATGATAAATCAGTACATTATAGTGGGGAGTGTGTGTGGAACAATGCTACTCATTTCATGGTCAGGATGTATAAGAGAGAGAGGAAGAGACGAGGGGCCCACAACCACTTCAAGAGCATGCCACGAATGACCAGGAGAGGTTCCACTGGGTCCACCTCTGGAAATTTCCACTGCCTTTCAACAATGTCAAGCTGGGGATTAAGCCTATAATACATGGGTTTTTAGGAGACAACCTAGATCCAAATTATAGAAACATGAAAATAAAAGTTTTCACAGGAAGACTTGGTTAGAAAGATTTAAAGTCAGAAAGATGCCAATTCTGCCCAATTTAAACTACAGATTTATAGTGATCCTGATAAAAAATGTCATCAGAATTTTTCCTCTAGGGATTAATAAGTTGATTATAAAGTTCATTTCAAAAGCAAGCAGTTAAAATAATTAGTAAGTCCCTAAGAAACAAGTATAATTGGAGAGTATTACCTCTAGCAGTACCAGCACATCTTTTGAAAGTTCTATAATTAAATGTATAGTATTGGCATATAGGTAGAGCAATGGAACAGAATAGAAACTCCAGAAACAAACCAGATTTTATATGAAAATTTAATGTGTAATGAAATAAATTTGTAGGTAAAAGATGATTGGGGATAACTGAATAGCCAGATGGAAGAGATTAAATGTGATCCATTTTTCACATCATTTACTAGGTTAAATTCTAATTAGATCAGAGAGTTAAATGGTAAAACAATGGAAGAAAGGAAGGAATGAAAGAAGGAGAGAGAATGAAGGAGAAAAGAAGAAAGCAAAGAAAGGAAAGAGAAGAGGGACAAGAAAGAATCATATGGGAATTAGAAGCATTAGTCAACTCTTCCATAACATAGTGGAAAAGTGTTAAACTATGGCTCGAAATCCAGAAGGCACAAGAAAAAGAGTGATGGCTTTACCTATACAAAAAAATTTTTAAGTAAACTTTTTCACAGTAACTATATACCAAAGGATAATAAAGTACCTGCAACAAAACTAAAAAAAAAAAAAAAAAAAAGAACAATTTGTGTCACAGACAACAGGTTAATATTCCTAGTATATAAAGAACTTCTAAAAGTTGAGTATAAAAAGAGCAACAGAAAAATGAGGAAGACATATGTACAGACTGACATGGGAAAGGAAATGAAAACAACTCTTAATCATAAGAGAAGATGTTCAAAATAGATCACTTACAATAAGAGAAACACAAGGGAATAGACTGCTGAAATATCATTCCAAAAGTTTAACCACTGTTCAGATTGGGGAAGCAGGCACTGATAAACATTGCTAGTGGGATTTAAAATTATATAATCTCTGTAGAAGGGAAGTTGACAATAGCTATAAACATCATATGCAACTGACCCAGCTGTTTCATTTCTAGGAATCTCATAGAGACACACTGGCAAAATGTAAGAAGATATATCAAAAGACTAGTCAATGCAGTATAATTTGTCATGTCCGTTTGTCCAATAATTTTCCTAATAAACTATGCATATATCCTTTTTTGGGGGGGATTCTGGGGATCGAACTCACGACCTTGTGCTTGCCAGGCAGGTGCTTAAGCTGCTGAGCTAAATCCCTGGTCCTACATAAATATATTCTTTGTCTTAGCCATTCTGAGGAATTTATCCCATATGAATAACTTAAAATATAATAAAATTTGACTACCTAGATATTCATTCTAGTATTTTTTAATCATGTGAAGTAATTGAAATAACCTACATATCCGACACCAGGAGATTAAGTAAAGTGTATGTACTAAATGCAAATTAATTGGAGAAATACCTTCTGTAAAGTTTTCCTTGATAGCCTATATTCACACAAGTCATTGTGTGAGTGAGTACCTTGGCATGGTGCTAGTCACCTTATATCTGCTTCTGGAGTATTTGTATATGGATATGTTTCTTCTGTGGACTATACATTCCTGGATGCATATGTGTAATGTTCATCTCTGTACCTATTCCACTGTGACTCTTATCTTTAACCCAAAACCTTGCATATTCAATGCTAAAAAATGGCAAATAAGTTTCATTTTCAGCATCAGTTCTAAATCATTTATAAAGGCTTCCTGGGGGACTATGTTATGTATGACTCTGAGGCTGAATTTAGGTTCAGCTAGAAAAAGTTCCATACTCAATTCTGTCACACATCTAAGGAAAGAAGAATGGTGGCATAAAAACCTTGCTTTGCCTTGGCCACACTGACCTTGAAGAGTAGGTGTTCTAATAGACGCCTTGTAATCCCTCTTCATGCTTAAAAAACAGATATACTCACAAATAACCATGGTGTATAGAGACCGTTAAAGGTATTTAGGAAAAAATACAGCAACTGAAGTTTTAATTTTAAAGGAATAGACATTACAACTAGCTGAGGAGCTCTATATCAGTTTCATGGAAATTGGACCTTGAGTCAGACCTTAAAAGATGGACCAAAATTCTTTCACTTTTTTCGTTCTGTTTTGTTTTGTCCTATTTTCTTTAAAATAATAAAAAAAAGTTAAAAAAAAAAGATGGACCAAAAGCTAAAATTTGAACAGAATAATTAGAAATAAGAGCATTTCAGAAGGGAAAGAGTGTGAGCAAATACATGCAGTAGGAAACAATGTCAGTTTGAAATAACCATCCAGAATTTCCTCTCTTAAATTGAACCCCAAATTTCTTAAGAAATCTGCCCCTCCCTCAGGCAGCTACCAGCCTTCAGGGACATCTGAGTCCTCTCTCAACCCATGTTATTCAGCATGTAAGTGATCAGTGTGTCTTGAGAATGGGCCAATGAGATGTGAGGGGCCATTTTTTAAGAGGGCTTCTTGGAAAAGTTTTCTTATTCCAAGAGAAAGCCGCTGGGAAAATGGTGGCCCTTTCTCTTCAAGACATTGCCAGATTTGGAGAGAGTGTTTCAAACTGCTCTAGTCAGCTGCTTCTGATTGGAAGTTGAATTCAACATGGAAAAGCAGAGAAGTGGGGTCCTTAATGACATCACAGGGCTGCTAGCCAGTCATCCCTTTGGCCCACTCTGTTAGTCAGTTTTCCATTCACTTAAGAAAATACCTGAAGCTAGGTTCCTATAAAGAACAGGTTTATTTAGTTCATGGTTAGATCATGGCAGAAAGTTTAAGATCAGGTGGCACCAACTAGTTGGCAGCCTCTAGTGAGATCTCCCTTGGCTGGGTCACATCATGGCAGATGGTGTCATAAATGGGAGCACTTGTATGAGAAAGATCACATAGCAAGACAGAAAGCCAAGGCGTGTGGAAGAGGCCAGTCTGGCGACCTCCCATTAGGTCCTACCTCTTGAGGTTTTAACACCTCTGATTGCCACATTGGGGACCAAACTTTCAACACATGAACCCTTGGGGAGCAAACCACATCCAATCGATAGGATCCAACTAATTTCTAGAATCCCTGATAATGTGACAAAACACATTTCCTTTTTGTAGAAGTTTGTTGGGTTTCTGATCATGACAGCTGAAAGCATTCTGAGTCATTAGAAAATAGTTAGCAATTCAGGTTGGCTAAAGTGGAAGGTATCTGGAAGGAATTTCAGGGAGAGGTATAGGCTGGAGGCAGGCCTCCCCAGCTCTTGCATGCCAGACCAAGGAATTTGTAAATAATGGGGAGCCATTGACAGTTTTGGTAAGTAATGGGGAGCAGACTCTCAGAACAGATGGGATAAATATTGGTGCAAATGCGCAGTGTAGCTAGCAGAAGACCCGATTCGATTCAGACTTCTCTTTCCTAAGTAAAAATATGCGTCTTGTGAGCAGCATCTTAACCAGACTGGGAACAGTATGGAAAGGATGTGGGCGTGCGTGATGATCAAGTTCCCGGGCATTGGTCTCAATGGTCACACTCGCACACAAATGCTGCCCTTGGCTGCAGTCTCACCAGCATCATGTGTGAAACCAAACAGTTGGTTCTCCGCTTTCCTTGGCAATGGCAGAGCCCCAGTTGGAGCCCCATGTTTGTGCTAAACTCCAGGCAGCACAGTTCTGATTTATAACTTTTTAAATTATTATAAATGTGATTTCTTTCCATTGTAGAAAAATTGGAAAATACATATAACAAAAGAAAATTGAAATACTTTTTAATCTAGCTCCCAAAAAGAAATCAGATAACATTTTGTTGTAACCATTCCAGACTTTTTCTATGTGTGTATGTATAGTAAATGAAAATGATATTGTAATGTATTTATTGTTTCATAATCTTTTTTTTCCACTCGGCAATGTATTGTGAATGACTTCTCATGCCAGTAAATATTCTTCTCTGACATTATTTTTAACAACTCCATGAATTTCATTGTAAAGAACTACGATTTACTGTAGTAGTATAGTGCTCGTGGTTGAATATTATATTCTTTCCACAATAATATAATTACATGCTATTATGCATATAAAAGATTAAATAAATATATATGCACACATAGGGTTTATTCTTTTATATTCTTAAAAATATGGTGAATGTTTCAGTTTTAAATTGTTATAGTAATAGACATACTGTCATTAATCCCTCTCAAATGATTCCCCCTTGCTTAAAACACTTATCCCATAGTTCTTGCCACTTTCTGAAGCAGCTCTGAAAGTCTTCTTTCATGAGTGTCTTTAGTTGCACTGTTGTGACTGTCTTCATGTTCTGACTCTATTCAGAATGATTACTTTTCTGATCATTTGGACTTTGAAGAAGAGCCAGAAGTCACACAGATCCAGTAAATAAGGTGAATAGGACACATCATAATGTTTTCGCAAGTTTGCCTTTTCGTTGATGGCATGCAGCAGCAGTGTTCACCATATTTTCTTTAATCACACCTCATAAACACATTCACAAAAGAATTTCTTGAACTGTTTCAGAAAGTAGCAAGAATGATGGAAAAAGTCTGTTTGAAGTGAGGGATAGTATTTTAAGGGAGATTAATGGCAATATGTTTTTTATAGTAACAAATTTTTAAAACTTTAATCATTCACCATATATTTTGATCACACTTTACAGTTCACATACTTTATCAACTTTGAATAAGACCTCAGAAGTAAGGTTGTTAAGCAAAGGTAGAATATCACAAAAATAAAGTTAGAAATTTAAATTCTGCTTTTAATGAGTTATAGAAAAATGTTCCCCTTTATTTAAGTCCTCCCATCTATATTTTTTCAACTTATGTACAAGTATAAATATACAATTATATATATTTAATTTAATCAATACATATGTATATCTACATATACAAATATATGTGTATGTTTAGATAATTTGTATTGAAATATATATGTATAATTTGTTTACCAGAAGAAAAATACAACCGCTGTGATTGCTGAAGTTTCAGGAGGAATGCATGTCACATTTCTCGGTCATCACTCGCATCTTCCTCCTGAAATTAGACGGGGTTATGCTTTCAAGGCAGGGCCACCAAATCAGCTGCTTCCAGCAGGGGTAACACTGGGGCACAAAGAGTGTCAAGTCATGGGCAGGATTTGCATGAATTTGAGAGGGTCTTCCTTGACTGTTGGGTTCAGAAGGGCCAGAAAAGTCTTTAGGAATCAAGCATTGGACTGGATGTGATGAGGCCTACTCAGCCGATAGGGCAGGAATCTTCAAGTTTGAAAGCTCTTCTCTGATGCTCCACTGTCTTGATGGTTCCAGGATGATGCAGTCCCACCCTGGTTACATAGACCCACCAACCAAAATCTCCTCCATCAGGTGACGCAAGTTACAGAGGCTCTCCTTGTTGCTTCCTCTGGAAAGTGAGAGCACTGCTACCATGATCTTGAAGAATGGTGCAAGCAGCATCAGCAAATAGCCATGCCACATGTACAGAAGACACCAACAGACTACATGATTTCTGCTGGACCTGCCAACATCCTGGTGAGGTGAGCGCTGCCGACATCTTCATCGTCAATTTGTAGATGATGAAGAGGCTCAAAGAAGTGAAATGACTCACTCAAAGTCTTGGAGATGGTTGTCGCAGAGCCAGGACTTGTCACAGGCCTGGTTACCAATTTGAGTTTCTCTTTGCCAGAGTTACATTGTTCGCAGTCCAAATGGAAGTTTTGCCCAACATTCTCATGGGTACCTCTTTGTTTCTCTTTTACTGTTGATCCTAGGACTCTCAAGTGGGTTTTGCACCAGAATTATGGCCATAGGCGAGATGGAAATCATATTTATATTCAGCCTTTCTCCAATTCTTCTATCTTCTTCTTGATGATGTAAAGTTCCTTATAACAGTCATGAGTTCCTTTCCTCCACACCCACCAGTCTCTATCTCCTCCTTCTCAAGAGACAAATAATAATACTGCTAACAGCTAATGTCCAGTTCTTACCAGACATTACTCTGGACCAAGCACTACTCTACACACTGGAATCTCAATATTCACATTAACCCTGCAAACAGTATTATATTTAGGACTGGAAAATTAGATTCTCTGCCCTGGCCTCAAGCTATCATAGACCTCACTCTGTTCTGACTCTGTTTCTTCTTATGAGGTAAGTAGTCCACAAAGCCAAGGGGAAATGCCCACCAGGAACTCAGACACACTTCCCTGTAGATCAAGCTTTAAGTACCTGTTTGCAGAAGGTGCAGGTGTGTACATGTATGTGTGCATGTGTATGTGTGCACAGCAATGTGCTAAGCCCTTTTGGGAATAAGATTTAGGGGGCACTAGAAGAAAGGGATGTTGTGGATAAAGGGCCTCTACTTGTACTTTTGCCCTTATCTCAAAAGTTAACTACAGACCTATCTATATGAGCTAAGTACTATCAAAACCCTCATTTTTCAGATAGGAATCAGAGCCACATAGACTGTAAGGAACCCCAGGGTCACACATCAAACAAGAAGTGGATCAATATGAAATCTTTTTTTCTCCCCTTCTCAAGATTTGAACTGTTAAACACCAAACTCATTTCACTTTATCTGTTATGGCTTGTGTCCAGATGTTTCCCCCACCAAAACCTCATGCAGTCATGGAAGGTAAGCCTTTCAAAGGCAACTGAATCTAGAGTTTTTGATTGGTTCATTGTCTAGTGCTGGCATTGGCGGTGTGAGTGCTGCACTTGCCGTAGGACAAGTAGCCACCATACAGTATAAGTAAGGGAAAGAAGCTTGCTCCTCCCTTTTGCCCCTTTTTCTCTTGTTGCTTTTGGTGTCTGCCACCACCATGAATTGTTGTCCCTCTGTCAAGCCACCCTGCCTTACAATCAGCTAATTATGGATTGAAACCTCCACAAACAGTGAGATAAATAAACCTTTCCTTCCCTAATTTTGGGTTTCGAGTATTTTGTCCCAGCAACAAGAGAAAAATAACCAAGACATAATTTGGTACCAGAGAAGTGGTGTTGTTGCTGTGACTATACCTGACCATGTGGTTCAAGAGCCTTTGAGAATGGCTTGTGGGAAGAGTTTGGAAAGATTTGGAGATGTCGCCTGAAAGAGTAGCACTGGAATGCCTTAGGCTGTTCTGTATGGGAGATTTTGATCAGAGCTCAGAAGACCAGAAAACTGAGAGAAATCCTTCTGGTAAAGACCAGGCTCAGGAAGTTTCTGCTGGGAACAAGGACTACATTGGCTGTTGAACTCCAGACAATATATGTTATGGGTTGATCAAAAGTTTGTCTGCATTTTGCTCCTGTCCTGAGGTTTTGCCTGACAATAAGATTAAGGGCAGTGGACTAATTAATCTGGCAGAAGAAATTTCAAGGCAGTCAAATGTTGAGGAGGTGGCAGGGCTATCATTGGGGGCTTTCAGCCAGATTTCTGTTGTGAATCAAGAGTGAAGAGCCTAGCAGGATGATTTAAAATGTTGTGAGTTTGGCTGGGAAAAAGTTCCAGTAAAGTTGTGGACTGTAAACATACAGCTAGGAGATCTCGATTGCTGAGAAGGAACAGGAAAATATAAAAGATGCCCTCAGGGCATCACAAAAAGCAGCAAGTCTTGAATCTTTGCAGCCTCAAAACAGCAAAAGTGAAAGGCTTTTCTCTGAGGAGAAAGTCACAGAGCACCGTGTTCCAGAAAGGCAGTACAGCAGCCGCGCCAGGTTCCAGATGGTGGTGGCATAGAAAATTTGCTCCTCAGAATCAAGTTCAGAATGCCCAGCAATCCAGGCACTTGACCCCTACAGCCAAGAGAGAGGAAACACTGGCTACTACTCCAGCTGGCAGCAGACCTTGGCATCATCCACATGGTGCCAGTTTTAGGTGCATGCAGAATGCAAGAGTTCTGAAGTTGAAAAAGTTTCCACTCAGATTTCAGAAGAAGGCCTGAGAAGCCAGGTAGTGTGCTCCAGAGAGGGTGATATGTGAAGCTGTAAGTGTGAAGCCAAAGGTGCAGTGGAGACCCTAAAAGTTTGGAAAAGCCAGGAATGTGGATCATCTAAGGAAACCTGAAAGGAAGGAGCAAAGTGGGCCTAAGAGAGAAGCCATGGGAGCTATAATCATTGGAAGTGCCAAAGGGGTGGAGACATGCAAGCTGTTTGGAGCTCACAATTTGCCACAGATTGCCTCAGAAGCTGCACATGGAACTACAAGGTTTAATATTTGCCCTGCTGGATTTTGAATTTACTTTGGTCCTAGTCCTTTGTATTCCCCTGTTTGTAATTTTTGGAATAGAAATGTTTATCCTGTGCTTTTGTATATTGGAAGTGTTTAACTTTCTTTGCATTTATACATGGGCTCACAGCTGAGAGTTTGCCTTAAATCTCGGAGGAGACTTTGGACTTGAACTTTTCAGCAATGCTGAACCTATTAGGACTTCAGCAACTCTTGCAGATGGAATGCCTTTCATATAAAGAGATGTGCATGAGTCTTTGGGCCACCTTGGAGGAGTGTTCCAGTTTGTGTCTGGATGTCCCCCCAAAGTTACATATAGTAATGGAGAGCGGACCTTTCAAAGGTGGCTGAATCTAGAGTTTTTGATTGGCTCATTGTCTAGAGCTAGGATTGGTGGTGTGAGTGCTGCACCCGTCCTGGGGCAGGTGGCCTACACACAGTATAAAGGAAGGAAAGAGGCTTGCTCTTCCCTTTTGCCCCATTTGCTCTTGTTGCTTTTGGTATCTACTGCCACCATGAACTGTTGTCCCTCTGCTGTGCCACCCTGCCTTGGAGCCAGCTGATTATGAACTAAAATCTTCACAAACTGTGAGCTAAATAAACCTTTCTTCCCTTAATTTTGGGTGTTGGGCATTTTGTCTCAGCAACAAGAGAAAAATAACCAAGACATTATCCCTTCTCAATTAACCACATTGTGTATCACAAGTAATTCTGCTGAAATATACTGTAGTATCTGCCTGTTCTCCACAACTCCCTGGAACTTTCTAAATGCAGAGGCACAAAGGTCATCGGTTTCATGATGCTTGGTAACATCTGCAGGCCAAACGGGATCTCAAGCCCTGTTCAGAGGTTGTATGTGGTCAGAGGATGCTAACTAGAACTCCTTTTACACTGAAAAATGCTCAAAATGTTATTCCCCACTTCTAATCACTAAAACATTCTATTTTTCTGATAATCAACAGAGACATTATCTGTAGAAACCAGAGTAAGCCAGAAAAGACCTTTGCCTTGACTAGATATATCCATTCTTGGAAATTTCATTCAGTAACCTCAACTAGGCACTCTGTGACAAAGATTACTTGCTGATGAAAATCAGAAACATTCCTAATGAACCCAGCAATCTCTATTTTTTGAAGTTAAAGACATGATTTGACCCAAGACATGTCCTCTCCACTGTTCAGCTTAAATAGAAAACAAATGAATTAAACATCAAAGAAAGAAAGGCAAAGGTAAAAGGAAGGCTGGTTATTCCAGAAATCCTCATCCATAGCTTGTATGTTATATGTATGTATAAAAATGTCACAATGAAATCCGTCATTCTGTATAATTAGTATGTGCTAAAAAAAAAAGACATGAAGTATATTAGCAAAATACAGAACAATAGGCAACTGAAATTATTGTCAAAGGCAAGTGATTTCAAACATCATAGATTTCACCTCACTGCCATTGTGAATCTCCCTTTCAGGTGCCAAACCTTAAAGGTATCCTATCCACCTTTCTGCTTGTTGCATGCTCTGTGTCCAAAACATGGCTGTGTCACTGATTTTCTCAGTATTTTTATCCAAATGCACTGTTAGTTCATTATGTAACTCATGGAATGGAATTGCAATGCATAGTATAGTACAACTGAAATTTGGAATTTTCATTACAGAATAACCATAGACAAAGCATTCACACAGGCCACATCAGAGTGGCAAAAATCAAGCTGAAGTAATTTTCTGGAGTCAAGATGGACAATGCAAAGAGCCAAGTCAAACACAGACCAGAGTCAATGTTAAAGCAGTAACGAGGCAGAGAATGGGTGTTAGAGGATTTGCAAGACAGGCCAAGTTGTCCCACTTGGTTGTGATACCCTGGCATAAGGCCCCTTGGTAGAGCCAAGCACATGACTTCCTGATTATTCTGTGCACTATCTTAAAGGCACCATCTACCACCTGCTAAGGGTTGAACCAACCAACCATCTGTGTACCAAATACCAGAGTCACTGCACAATGACAAGACCTAGAAATCAAATCCAAATATATTCACTATATTCAACTACATTTGTCCATTCATTTAAAAATGTACATTTACTCTATGCAAATCCTGTGCTAGGCTCTGAATTTAGAGGAGAACAAGGCATAGTGCTGCCTTCAGGCAGGTGACAGTTCAGTGGAACTGAGACACATGGATTTACTCTGTGTTAATCAAGTGTGCCAGTCACCATGATAGGGACTGGAAAAATTATTCTGGCATACTTTTAAGTAATATATGGATTTAATGGCAAAAGTGACATTTTAGGAAGGAACTCAAAATATGCTGACGTGAACCAAGAGAAGATAGGTTAGCATGAGACTGCTGAGGTAGAGGGGACAGCTTATTCAAAACCGAGAGTCTCAGAGAGGACAGCAAGAACTGCCTGGAATTTTAAAAGGTCATAACAAAGGGTGCTGGAAAGGTGAACACAGGGGTGGGTGGGAGAGTTTGTACTGAAGGGTAGAAGAGGCTGGGCTGTGGATCATCAACCTCATCTCAAAGATCATCAGACCCACTGAAACGATTTAGACAGAAAAATGGCTGTGCTGGCATTTAGAAAAATGACCATGGAGAATGGGTGCGAAGGAGCATGGTGCAGGTTTAGGAGTTGGAGGCAGGGAGATGACGCCTCTGATTTCAAAAGAAAAAGGATTTTTTTCTCTTTCTGCTTCTGGCCTGGCTGTTACTGATTCATTAACATTGACCATATCTATTAAGTGTCAGACTCGGAATTAGGCACCAAAGGTAGAAAGAACAGGCCAGGATCTTGTTAAAGAGTGGTCCACTGTCTTGTGTTGCTCTGTGCTGGTGTGATGGGGCTTTTCAAAGGTGCTTGTCGCTAGAACCAAAGCACATTGTATTCCCAGTGAAACACACCGGGCAAACTCCGGCCCTCAATTCCATCTGAGAAGGCAGAATTCCCATCCCCCTTAATCCAATTACAGAGCCTTCCTAGAGGGAGGCTGCAAAAGCCCGTCTGGCCACGAAGAAACCTCTTGGCCAAGGACCTTGTCCCTTCCCTCTTCCTTGAGCTGGGCCTGGGCTGTGGGTGGGGCCCTTGCTCCTCCCAGCCGTTTCCGTGGGCTGCTGGCCATAAGCTGAAAAATGCACAGGTTGCCAAACTGTCAGCAAAAGCTTTAATGAATGGTTCTAATTACATTCAAGTAGCAGAGCCCACTGCCATTTTAATCAAATCTGGGCCTGGCAAGCTCTTTGGCAAGAAGACAAGAGAAAGCCTCGTGAAAATCCTGCCAAAACACTAATCACCTTTTATCCGAAATTTGCCTGATGGAGGCCTAGATGTAAAACGCTTAGGGGAAGGAAAAAAAAAACAACAAAAAAAAATCCAACAACAACAACATTGTTTGGATATTTTCAAGAGCTTATTTTGGGACTTGCCATAAATTATTCCATGTGGGGAGGGGAACAAATTCCAAATCAGGAGTTGCCTGGTGACTTCTCTTCAGGAACATGGTCCTCACTGAGGGGGTGAACCCCTGCAGGGCCTGAGACTCCCAGCTAGGCCTAGTTCCTATTCCCTACTGCCAGAGACAGGCCACATGGCCTCACTGGAGACCTTGTTGGAGTCCAGCTTTGGGATGCAAAGGACATCCAGCTGACTGTGTATTTATTTGTGCACCATCTCAGATCTATACCCTGTCACTAACTGGAATTCTTCCAACCTGAATCCTCATGGTAATTAATATTTTTTCCAGAAGATGGCTTTCATATTAACTACCGCAATTCTCAAAAATCTAAAAGCAAAATGCTTCCTCTAAATTATTCAGGGCAAGGATATAGGCAATAGGGAATCTGAAACCAGACAGCTAGCTGCTATATTCTAGCCAGTGTAAAATAGAAAGGAAAGGTTTGGTGACAAACTAGCTTCCTCTTCTCTGGGGCAGGACAAGAGGAGAAGGACTCAAATTGCAGCAAGAGGGGATTCATTTACAAATAAAAAAGAACTTCCTGACAATGAGGAGAGGTGGTGAATAGGGAACAGAGATAAAGGGTAAAACTCCTTCCTTTATTGACTCTAACCTTGGAATTCACAGGGAGTGATTTTCATACCCCACCTCTGTTCAGTTCCCAAATCTACTTGCCTACATGCACAAAATAAATTTGGCTAATTTTTGATTTGTCTTAAAACACTTTAGCCAGTTCTTAACCCCCAGCTTGTTGGCTAGATTTTTAAATCCTAGAATTCTGTTTGTTATGTATTTTATATACTGTTCCCATAGTGAGGTCTCCAAGAGGCCTAGAATGCAAGGTGTCTGGCTACCTAAAAGTTTGTGGCATGTAAATTTAGAAGTCATATTTTATTCAATTATTTATTTTTTTATATTTGTTCCCAGGAGTCAAACTCAGTACCTCATGCTTGCCAGACAGGTGCTGTGCCACCGAGCTATATCCCTGGCTCAGAAGTTATGTTTTTAAATCTAGTTGCTGTCATTGCCAAGTTCTATGACCTGGGCTTAGTTTTCCAGTTTTTGTCACATATGAAATAAGGATTAAAATTCTTGTCTTGCTCTATACTACAGAGTACTTTCAAGGATTAAATAAGATCAGGTATATTAAAGTGTACTTGAAACATGAAATCACTTTACAGATATTTGCTCATTTAAAA
>RJWT010013878.1:0-21343 GCA_004365215.1 Cuniculus paca
CTGCTTGGGTTGGACACCAGAGATTGCCCTCTCCCTCTTTGTCTTGGCGTATTCCTGATTTCTTCCACACACCTGAGCAGTGTGGTCCCAGGCACCCCAGCACTGACCACAATTTCTTCAAAGCTAGACTGTTTGTCTTTTCTGGCCAGTGCTGGTGACATACATCCGATGTTGGGCACCTGTGTCTCTGCACTGAGCTGGGTGCCAAGCCACCTGGAGTTTGCACGGGAGCAGACCTGGTCAGGCCCTGCGAATCTAAGCTATTTACGAACCTACCTGAAACACGCATGGGAGCGGATCTCAGTCCAATCAGCTTCCACGGGTCTGCCCACAACCTGGAGCTCCAGAATGACTGGTGTTTCTGGCCTCAGTCCAAGCAACTTCTGCAGGTCTGCCCACAACCTGACGCAGCAGCCAGTGCAGACCTCTGCATCTGCCACTCTCCTTCACCTCTGTGCCTCTCCCCAGAGACCTCTGGGGTCGACCGCAGCTGCAACCATGACAGCAACCATAATCGTGACCACAACTGTGACCACACATCTCCAGGCTCAGCAGCTCTTCTGGCAGGGTGAATCCGGCTCTAGGCTAAGGCACTGCCAGCCACCACCTTCTTCTTCATTTAAATTCTTTTTATTCTCTTTGTGGGCTTCAATTCATATTTTAGATTCTTCCTGGGCCCGGGGGAACCCACTTCCTTTCTTCTTGTCCTCTCCATGATGTTATATTCCAGCATCTGAACTGTTTCTCTCAGAGAGACTGTTTACTCTGCTGCTTGCTGTTCCACCATCTTTCTTCCTTTCTGGCTCCTACAACAGTCTTTAAGAGTTTTACCTACTCTATCATCCAGCATATTTAATGGTGCTATCATTCTTCCAGTGAATGTGTTTGGCACGTTTGTAAAACATAAAGTGCTTAGGGTGTCTGGAGTTATTTCTGCATCTCCTGATCTGTTCCATTGATCTTTGGGTCTGTTTTTTGTGTTTTTTTTTGCCAGTACCACACTGCTCTTATCACAGTAGCTTTATAGTATAATTTCAAATCTGAGACTGCAATGCCCTCTGTCTTCTTTTTGTTGCCCAGGGCTGCCTTTGCTATTCTAGGTCCTTTCTGGTTCCAGATGAATTTTAGGATTTTTTTCTTTTATTCTGTGAGATATGCTGTTGGAATTTTGATTGGGATTGCTTTGAATCTGTATAACACTTTTGGAAGTATGGACATTTTCCCTATAGTGGTTCTTCCTACCCAAGAGCATAGGATATCTCTCCACTTTCTAATATCCTTTTCAATCTCCTTTTTCTGAGTACTGTACTTTTCAGTGTAGCAGTCTTTTATATCTTTTGTTACATTAATTCCTAGGTATTTCTTTTTTTTTTTTTTTTGGATGCTATCATAAAAGGTAATGGTTCACTGATTTCTCTCTCAGTGAGTTTGTTATTCATGTACAGGAAGGCCGTTGATTTTTGTGTGTTGACTTTGTAACCAGCTATGTGACTGAATTTGCTTATTAAATCTAGAAGTCTTTTGGTGAAGTTTTTAGGGACTTCCAAGTATAGTATCATGTCATCTGCAAATAATGATAGTTTAACTTCTTCCTTTCCTATATTTATTCCTTTTATTTCTTTCTCTTGTCCAATTGCTCCAGCTAAAGTTTCTAGGACTATATTGAATAAGAGTGGAGTCAGTGGACCTGCTTGTCTTGTTCCTGATTTTAGAGTGAAAGCTTTCAGTTTTTGTCCACTTAATATGATGTTGGTTATTGGTTTGTCATAGATAGCTTTTATCAGATTGAGCTGAAGACCATCTATTTCAATTTTTTGTAGGGTTTTTATCCTGAATGGGTGTGGCACTTTGTCAAAAGCTTTTTCTGCATCTATTGAGTTGATCATATGATTTTTGTCCTTGGCTCTGTTAATATGGTGTATTGCGTTGATGGCTTTACATGTGTTGAACCATTCCTGCACCCCTGGGATGAATCCCACTTGATCATGGTGTACAATCTTCTTGAGGATTTGCTGCAGTTCATTTGCCAGTATCTTATTGAGGATTTCTGCATCAATGTTCATTAGGGAGATTGGCCTGTCATTCTCTTTCTTAGTTGAGTTCTTCTCTGGTTTTGGTATCAGGGTGATGCTGGCTTCCAGGAATGAATTTGGGAGTATTGCTTCCCTTTCAATTTCATTAAAGAGTTTGAGAAGTAGTGGTGTTAGGTCTTCTCTAAATTTCTTGTAGAATTCAGCAGCGAATCTGTCAGAGCCTGGGCTTTCTTTGTTGACAGGTTTTTAATTACATCTTCAATTCCATTGATTGAAACTGGGTTATTTAGGATTTTTATATCTTCTTGATTCAGCTTTGGTAATTTATATGTATCTAGGAATCTTTTCATTTCTTCTGTATTTTCCATCTTATTAGAATGAAAGTTTTCCAAGTAGGTATAGATGATTTTCTGGATTTCTGCAAGATCTGTTGTGATGTCACCCTTTTCATTCCTAATTGTGTGGATTTCAGTCTTTTCTTTCCTTTTTTTGATAAAGTTGGCTAAGGGTTTGTCAATTTTATTAAATCTTTCAAAGAACCAACTCATTCATTCATTGATTCTTTGTATTTTTTTATACTCCAGTGTGTTAATTTCTCCTTTGATCTTCATAATTTCCTTCTTTGTACAACCTTTTGGTCTACACTGCCCTTCTTTTTCTAGAAGTCTGAGATTCAACATTGAGTTGTTTATATGTGTTTGCTCTGTTTTCCTGATATGGGTATTTACTGCCATAAATTTCCTTCTTCAGACTGCTTTTATTGTGCCCCACAAATTCTGGTATGTTGTATTGTTATCATTCAACTGAAAAAACTGTCTATTTTTTTCTTTAATTTCATCTGTGACCCACTGGTTGTTCAGTGGGGTGCTATTTAATTTCCATGTGTTTATAAAGTTCTTATGGTTTCCTTTGGCATAGATTTCAAATTTCATTGCACTGTGGTCTGATAGTATGCATGGGATAATTTCAATTCCCTTGCATTTACTTAAGCATGTTCTATGAGCCAGGGTATGGTCAATTTTGGAGAATGTTCTGTGTGCAGCTAAGAAGAATGTGTATTCTGTTGCTGTGGGGTGGAACATTCTATAGACATCTACTAGGTCCATTTATTCAAAATTTTGATTGAGTTCTACTATTTCATTATTAATTTTTTTGTCTAGCTGATTTGTCTCTTTGTGACAGTGGGGTATTGAGATCTCCCAATACACTTGTATTAGGGCTTAGTTGGTTTTTCATGTCCATTAGTAATTGCTTTATATAGTGGGTACACTGGTATTTTTTGCATATATATTTATGAGTGCTATCTCTTCCTCTTGAGTTGTTTCCTTTATGAGGATGTAGCAGCCTTCTTTATCTCTGTTAATCAGTCTTACTTGTCAATTGATTCTGCCAGTCTGTGTCTTTTCACTGGTGTATTGAGACCATTAACATTGATAGTTATAACTGGTATGTATTGACTTATCCTTGTCATGTTATTTTCCTGTTGTTGGTTCCCCCTTTTTTCCTCTCCAATTGTTTGCCTTCCCTCATAGATTCCTTAAATTGGGGTTCATGGAGGTGTAGTCCTTATCACTTTCTAGAATGTCCTTCAAGACATTTTGGAGTGCTGGTTTGGTGGTCATAAATTTCCTCAGATGCTGTCATTGAAGTATCTTATTTGTCCATAAATTTTGAAAGATAGTTTTGTGGGTTATATCAATCTGGGTTGAAGGTTGTTTTCCTTTAGAACTTGGAGTACTTCACACCAAGCTCTCCTTGACTTGAGAGTTTGTGCTGAGAAGTCAGCTGTAATTCTGATGGGCTTTCCTTTATAGGTGATTTGTTTCTTTTCTCTAGAAACAACAGTTTTTAGGATTCTATTCTTGTGTTGAATTTCTGGAATCTTGACTATGATATGCCTTGCTGTAGATTTTTTTTTTATCATTACTAGTGGATCCTATATGCCTTATTTATCTGTATGTCAAATTCTTTCTCTTTACCAGGAAAGTTTTCTGTCATGATGTCTGTGAACATTTTTTTAATGTTATTTGTGATAACTCCTGCTTGTTCATTGACTCCAATCAATATTAAGTTATCTTCTTTGTCTCATCTAGCATCTGCTGGATTGATTTCTCATGGTCCCTTGTTTTTGAGAAATCTTTCTTTTCCTGGTCACTAACTACAAGCCTGTCTTCAGTAGCTGAGGGCCTGTCCTCACATTGGCCTAATCTGCTTTAAATGTTTTCAGTGGAGTTTTTATTATCCTGGATATCTGATTGAATCTGCTTTATGGATTCCATTTCTTTCCTATGCTGTGCTTCCATAATTTGCTTAAGCTTGTCTACTTTTTTGTCTGTGTCTTCTCTAATGTTGTTAAGCATGGTGTATATTTTGGTAATCTCTATAGTTATCTGAGAGATTATTTCTGATTTTATTTTTCCAGAGCCTCATTCAATTGCTTTGTTGTTTCCACTTCAAGGAGACCTAGTGGGGGCCTTTTGGGTTGTCCCACCTCACTGCCCCCTGGACTAGCCTTTGGTGAACTGGATGTCTGAGACTGCATTTTGCTTAAGTGTCTTCTCATTTTATTTTCTGTCTTCTTTTAGTTTAATTTCTGGGGTGATGCTTGTCAGTTGCTGTTGTGATTTGTATATAGATGACCCCCCCCAAGCCTCATGTAGTCATGGAAGCGGCTGAATCTAACATTTGTGGTTGACTCGTTGTCTAGCGCTGGGATTGGTAGTGTAAGTTCTGCACCTGCCCAGGGGTGGAACCAACATACAATGTAAGGTTGGAATGGGGGCGTGTCTTCCTCTGGCATGGTTTGCTCTTGCCACTTGCAGCTGCCATGAACGGCTGCCACCTTTTGCTCTGGCTGCTGCCTTGAAGTGTTGCCCCAGTGCCATGCCACCTTGCCTTGGAGTCAACTGATTATGGACTGAAATCCACAGAAACTGTAAGCTAAATAAACGTTTCCTTGCTTCACTTTGGGCATCAGGTATTTGTCTCAGCAATGATAGAAAAGTAACTAATACAGTTGCCTATGGTGGGTTGCTTCATTGGCAGTACTTAGGACCCTTAGGTGATGATAACTTCTCCTAGGTATTTTCCAGGTGTTGCTGGTTTTTGGACTTTGAGTCTGTTGGAAGATCTTGCCTCTTCATTTTGTGGGAGATGAGAATTTGTTGTTTGTTTGGCCTAGTCCCTGGTTCTTTGGTACTGTACCACCATATTTTCTGTGATCTTCAGTTAATCTCAGTCATGAATTATCAGGACCAATAACTGTTTAGAACAATTATGTCAATTTTGGTTAGAGTGGTACCAGTAGTATCAACCACAGCCTGTAAAACAACAAACTGAGCTAACCCTTACTTTGCAACTTTTAACATGTGAAACTAAATTTGTGATTATATAACAAAATGTAAAACAAACCAGATAATTATATGCAATATATAAGTCCATAATGTGTCAATTTTGCCCTTGGGGTTAAACTTTAAAGTGGATTAAGGAGAAAATAGAGAAGTGGGAGAAGTGAAAGAGATGAAGGAAGGTTAGAGGACAAAGGAGGATCATGCCAACTTAGGAAAACTGGTGCAGAAGGCTGAAGGAAAAGAGAGATGGAAGAAATAAAAGGAAGGACAGAACAGAACTACACCCACAAATAACCACTTTCACACTCATATATAAACAATGAAAGAGAAAGAGAAAGGAAAAACAAAACAAAACAAAACAAAAGAGACAAAGAAACAAAGAAAAAAAGGAAAAAGAAAATCAAATAGTTCACTTCCAGGATTCTCTCTGGGTTCGCTAGTAGACAGCCTGTGGAGACAGAGTCCAGAATCAGGCCGCTCTATCCCAGCAAGCCAGCAGTTGCTTTATGGCACAGTAGTGGGTAATCTCAGCAGGCCTGCCTTGAGACCAGACTCATTGGGCTCACTGCAGTCCAAGCAATTTTCACAGGTCTTTGCCTAGCTAGGAGCTGCTAGAAGAAGCCAGCAGCAGTTCTGGGTTCTGCACTTATCTGGCCCATCTCCAAAATAGCTCCTGGCTAATTTCTGTCTCATGTGAAGACTGAGTCCTTTGCACTTACTGCCAGCTAGTGTAGCCCTCCACATCTGCTGCTCCCCTCCACTGCTGAGTGTCTGTGCAGAGGCCTCAGGAGTCACCAGACATCCCCATCACTGTGACTATGCATCCTCAAGTTCAAACAGCTCCTCTCACACAGTGAGTCCCATTTCAGGGTGAAGGTGCTGCCAGCTATCACCTTCTTCTTTGCTGAAGTTTTTCTTTTTACTCTCTCTGTGGGCTTCAACTCACACTTCAGGTTTTTCCTGGGTTCAGGGGATCCACTTCTTTCATTCTTGTTTTCTTCACAATGCTAAATTCCAGCATCTGCACAGTGACTCTCAGAGGGCTGTTTTCTTTGCTTCTTACTGCTCTGCGATCTTTCTTAACATGGTTTCTTTTGCCATTGATTTCTGCTTCATTTCACCATGACCTGATAATTGAACAGGATAATTTTGATAATTTTGAATTTACTTAAGCATGCTTCTTGGGCTACTCTGTGGTCTACTTTGTAGAAAGTTGCATGTGCTGTGGAGAAGTGTTGGATGGAACACTGTAGAGATCTATCAGTTCCATTTGTTTGAAAGTTTGGGTCAACTCTGATATTTCTTTGTTGATTTTTTTGTTGGTCTAGTTGATCTTTCTATTTATGATAGTGAGGTATTGAGTTCCCTCATTATAATTATATTGGTGTTCATATGATTTTTCATGTCATTTTTGTTTTATAAATATTAGCATGTTGGCATTTTTATTTTTTGGTGGATACTTGGAATTGAACTTAGGACCCCACACTTGCCAGGCAAGTGCTGCACCACTGAGCTAAATCTCTGGCCTGGCATGCTGGTATTTGATGCATGTATGTTTATAACCATCTCATCCTATGGAATTGTTTCCTTAACCAATACATAGTGACCTTTTTTTCTCTTCTGTTCCACTTGAAATCTACTTTCTCTGCAATTAGGATAGTTACTCTTGCTTTTTGCCAGATTTCTGTTGCATGGAATACTGCTTTCCATCCTTTGATTTTTAATCTGTGAATTTCTTTTTGAATTAAATGTGTTTCTTGTATACTGCATATAATTGGCTATGTTTCTTGATCCATTCTATCAGTCTGTGTCTGTTGACTGGGGATTGAGACTATTCACATTGACTGTCATTACTGAAAGATTTTGACTTATTTCTATCATGCATAATTTTCCTTTTATGAATTCATTTTTATCCCCTTTGCTTGGCTCCTTATCCCACTAGATATATTCATTTTTTTTTACTTAGTGGCACTGTTGGCTTCACTGTCTCTTTCTAGGACATCCTTGATAATGTTTTATGACACTACTTTGGTGTCATGAATTTCTTGAGGTGCCCTTTGTTAAGGAAATACCTTATTTCTCCATTGGTTTTGAAGGAAAGTTTTGCTGAATACATAAGTCAGGGCTGGAAGTTACTATCTTTTAGGATTTGAAACCCTTCATTACAAGGCCCCTTGGCCTTTAACTTTTGTGTTGAGCAGTCTGCTGTAATTCTAATGGGTTTATCTTTATATGTGACTCATTGATTTCCTCTATCAGCTTTTAAGATTTTGTCCCTGTGATGAACTTCTTGTACTCTGACTAAGGTGTGGAGGCATTCTCATTTCTTTATAGCTATTTGGGGTTCTATATGTCTCATTTATCTGTATGTTTATTTTTCCCTGTATTTGTGAAGTTTTCTGCTGTTATTTCTGTGAATACTTTTTTTTTAATGTCATTTGTGCTGTCTTCTGATTTTTCACTTATTCTGATTATTCTTAGATTAGTACTCTTTATGTGATCTAGGAGCTCTTGGGTCCACTTTTCATGTTCTCTTTTTGCTTTTAAGATGTCTTTGAGTAGTTGGACCATAAAGGTTTCATTGTCTTCTAGTTGTGAAATCATGTCCCTGCACTGGTTTCTTCTGCTACCCATATTTTCAGTATAATTTTTAATCACCTAGATTTCTGATTGAAACCTTCTCATGGACTCTAATTCTTTGCTAAGATGGTCATTCATATTCTGTATCATTTTGTTCAGCTCAGCTAGCATTTTATTAGTGTCTTCTGAAAACTCCTGGATTATTTTTATTATTACTCCCATTCTCTGTTTAATTAAATCCTCTGTGATTCTGCTGAGTACTTCATTGATCTGTTTTCTAATATCCTCTGTTATCTTTCTCAGTAATTAAGGTGTGTGAGTTATGCTGGTCTCCCCTTTGATGTCCTCTAGATTGGCTTTAGGGGAGCTCAGAGTTTTGAGAGACATCGTTTCCCTTCTCATGATTCTATTGGTCTTTGTTTTGTTTTGTTTTGTTTTGTTTTGTTTTGTTTTGTGCTGAAGTTTGTCATGGCTTGCTTTGGAAAGATTTTGTTGCTAGAACAGAGATCTCATTAGTTAGTCACTCTTCAGTAATGTACTTTGGGCATGTCCCTTGCCTCAGCCCCAAGATCTGACTACCTCAGTTAATTTGGGAGGGGAGGATGCAGTATAATTGGCCCAACACTGAGTTCTTCTAGAATGTACTCTAGTATACTTAATATCACAAAGGTAATTGGGGTGTTGGTTTATAGAGAAAACCCATTAGTCTCTGCAATTATGTGACCCTGATAATATCAAGCAAGTCAACTAAAGAAGTATCATCCAAGACAAATTGAATATTAACACACCATAAGAATAAATTATGTACCACACCCTTAACCCTAGAGAAGAAATCCACAATTATGGTGTAAACATTAAGACAACTCAGGTATTGACCCAGAACTAATATATACTAAATGTGGCAGCTATATCTCTGCTAAGAGTAGAAAAGAATTTAACAGTAACTTTATACAGTTATCTAACTAAAGATTAATAAAGCTTTATGTTTATTCTAGTGACAGTGTAGGGGATTGGGAATAGGGTAATAATGAGGAAAAATTTGAAACCTTAAGCTACATAATGTGAGAAGGAGGACAGAGAAGTGAAACAATTGAGGATTGAAAGATGTTTATAGAATGAAGTAAACGTAACAGAAAAAGTTTCTGAGAAATAAAAGATAAAAGTAAAAGAGGAAAAAAAGGCAATTATATAGCAACTAAAAATATTAGATAAAAAATAAAAGGAAGAAGAAAGAGAAAGGAAAAAAGAAGTAAGAAAAAGAGACAAAAAGCAAGGTTAAAGGAAAATTCCCCATATCCTAATAAACTGATGAAGAATAAAGAAAAAAGGAATGAGGAAAAAGAAAAAAATGAGAAAAATCAAACCAAACCAAACACAAAAACAAAGAAAACAAGAAAAAGAAAAAATTTCTGCAATTTCAAACTTTTTTTTTTCCCCCAGGATCTACAATTTTAGGGCAGTGCCCAGGTCAAGATGTTTCCTGCTCACCCTGGTAGATAGAGAGGGCAATCAGGCTGCAGGTCCATGCTAGATGCAGGTGCCAGCAGGCAGTAGGAGCAGGGTGAGGGCTCCAATGCAGCAACTTTCAAATCCAGAGCAACTCAGCTGGGCCTGGCCTCCAGCCGTACAGGCTGGTTGTGTCCTCCAGCTCAAATCCCTTGAGGGGGGACTCTTTTAAGCCTGTTCTCTGACCACAGCTGTAATGGGTAGCTACATCTCTCCCAGTCACTGTGGGAACATAACACTGTGAGCCCTGAAGTGAAAGCATCCCACAGCTGTGCTCAGTCCCAGGTTCAAACAATCAACCCTTCCCTGCAACACGTCTGACCAAGCACTGTCTCCAGGGATATGGTGAGTACCTAGACTGGAGTCACTCCCCAGCCATGGCCTGTCAAAGCCATGAGTGCAGAATCCCATACTGTCTCTATGGATCACCCTCCTGCTCTGCTCCACCTCAGCATTTCTACTTGAGGCCCTCCAGAGTCCAGTTTTCATTTTGACTCTGTAATTTGGTCTCCCTTTCCATTTTACTTATTTATTTATTTTTATTTATTTATTTTGGTTTTGTGAGATAGAGTTTTGCTATTAGTTCAGGCTGGCCTCAAATGCACAGTAATCCTCCTGCCTCAGCCTCCTGAATGCTGGGATTATAGTGTGCCACCACATCCAGCTCTGCAATCCATTTCCTTGTGAGCCATGAGCAGGGAACCAGGGAGAAAGTGCGGACTGTCTCTTCCCTTCTCTGCCTTGTGCTCTGTCTTGAATTCTCCGTAGCTTTTAATTTTTGTATCAGATTCTTTCTGGCTTCTGGAGAGCTCTTCTCTTTTTTTCTTCCTTAAGTTTTTATCTCCTAGTGTCTGAATTCTGAATCTTGGAGCAGCTGAGTTGTTGTCACTCACCACTTTGCCATTTTCTTGGAAGGCCTGACTCTTTAACAACCCACCAAGGACTGCTATATCCTAATGATAAAACAAATGAAGAAATGAGAGCCACACTTGTCATGTAGCTGGGAGTCACATCTACTTCATATTGCTGCTTGTCCCCTTCCCCTGCCTCTGTGTGCAGCCCCATGGGCTGCCCCTGACCTGCTTTCCACTCTCCTCTTCTCAGGAGTCTCACTGCATTGACTATGAGCTTTCTGGTCTGAATATTTCAGCTCTCCTTCTTGATTGATTCTTTCCTTTAGTGACACAGACTTCTGATTTCCTGTTACCTCCCTGGCCCTTTCTTTCCCCGATAGCCCTCAAATGTCTGTGGTTTCCAGGGCTCTTTGCAAAGTTGTCTGTAGTCTTCCTCACTGCCTCTATACTCATCCTGTAATAGTCAGCTTCCCGTCAGAAGTTAGAACCATACCAGTTATTTTAACTGAGAGGATTTAACATAAAGAACTGTGAATTAGGTAAGAAGTTGTTACCCAGGTAACTGAGAAGGTGAAAGCAGAGCACTAAGATATGAGGAAGTAGCTCATGCAGGGAGAAACTCTACCTCTAAGGCTGAAGGGACACAGGAAGAGGGTAGAATTGTTAAAACGAGAACTTAAAGCAAAGGACCGCTAGGGCAAGACCCAAAATGGGGGGTGGAGTCAGGTAGAGTTGGTCACTGTCAATGTCTGTAAGTGGGGACAAGAGGCCAGGTTTTTCTACTACTAGACATTCTCGCTGCTCCCAGGACGAGAACCCGCTACTGGAGAGAAGGAGTGAATGGTGGTGGTGTGGCAGCCTCTCCCTCCACTGGCAGAGCCTGAGAAGGCACCAACTGGCAAAGAGGAAATGGGTCTACAAGTCTCAGCACCAGCATCAGACAACAATCACAGAGAAAGAAATTGGAGCAAGAGACAAATATTGACAATCCCCGATCCCAAGCCTTGAATTCCAGTGAAGGACTCCAAAACTTACTTTCTTTAGCCCAAGAGTCTCTTGAGTCTTGAGAATCATTTAGCCAATCCTCTGTTGGATTGTTTATTTAGATACCCTGTAGCTGCATCACAGTCACTGTGCTCCCAATAGCTTTCTTTGTCCTTCTGCTTCCTGGCCTGTCTCCCTTCCACTCTCCTCTTTCCACATGAATGCCACCACAGGATGCACAAATGGTCCTTTACTCTCACGCCTCTAGCCCTTCACTTTCCACCTGATGCAATCGTCAGTCCTCTTCCTTCCTTGGGGTCTCTCAAGTCAGTGCCCTGCTCTCTGCTCCTTCTAGCTTGATCTGTACCTTCACTGTCTCTTGCTGGTCCAGGCACCATCTCCTAACTAGTCCCTGTCTCACCTTTCACTTCTGTGTCATACCCAGAGCTCTAATTTCTTGCCAGTGATTCCATGTATAAACAAAGCGATCTTTCTAAAATGCAAACTCTACTTAAAATCTATCATCGGCTTCACATAACATTCAAAATTGCGTTCTGTGGCATTGCTTAGGCAGTTCTCCAGTCCTAGTCCTTACCTCTACTTCTGCTCTTGCTCTCTCCCTCGGGGCACCCAAAGTTCAATGCTACAAGCACACTGTGTCACTTAGCTTCTCCAGCCTTGCCAAGTTCTCCCTTGCCTCTGGATATTTGCGCATCTGGTTGTCCTTTCTGGGTTAATCCTACCATTGTCTACCTCTGATCCTTCTACCCTTTTCTATCTACTTTTCATCCTTCAAGACTCCTGCTTTTTTTGTTTTTTTTTTTTAAGTTTTCATTTTTTATTAGTCCATGTTTGCAATACATAATGATCACATTCCTTGTGGGCACATAACGTATCCCAGCTCTTTTTCATTCGCTTTCCCCTTGCCTTTTCCCAGTCCCTTTCTCATTTACAAAAGATCCCTCTACTTCCTCTTCTCTGCTTTTAATTCTGCTATTTATTTATAGTTTTGGGTTTCTCATATCAGAGAAGCCATGTGACATTTAAGCTTGTGTGTCTGGTTTATCTCATGTAACTTTATGGCCTCAAGGTGCATTCATTTCCCTACAAATGATTCGTTTGTTCTTTTCTATGGCAGATTAATACTCCATTGGTATAAATACTGTATTTTCTTTCTTTAAAATTTTTTTTATTTTAAGGAGAATAGAACAAAACAAAACAAAACAAAACAAAACAGAATAGAGTCAAACACAACATAGCATTTCAAAACAGAACACTGCAAGCAATACTGGACTTCAAAACAAACAACAGGAGATTAACAATGGCTACCCTAGTGTCCCTTGCCTTCTTTGAAATGGTTGTTCATACATTCACACAAAATAAACTCAAACAAAACAAAATAATATAAAACCAGATAAAACAAATGAGTGAAAACATTACAGACCATCAAATCAGACAACAAGAAAACAACGATGGCTACCTTAATGCCCTGTTTTCTTCAAAAGAGGTGTTCCTATCTTCTCACATATTGCAATCTAACAGTAGAAAAGAGACTTAAACCAATCAAATCAAAGAATAAAAGCATCATTGGACTTCAGAACCTTTCCCCCATATTTATCAGGAATTTTGTACCTTATTGAGTCTTTCAGTTTCTTACACTAGGGAGATGATGTGGTGCTTACACATGTGAGTTTGGTTTATTTCACTTATGAATATGGTTTCAAGTCACATCCATTTACCTATAAAAGCCTCAATGTGATCCTTCTTTATAACTGAATAGTACTCCATTGTATAAAAGTACCACATCTTTTTTATCCATTCCTCAAATGATGGGCATTTGGGTTGTTTCCAAGATTTGCCTATTACAAATTGTGCTGCTATAAACATGGGTGCACATATGCCACTGTGGTATGATGATTTCACTTCATCTGGGAATATGCCCAGAAGCGGAATAGCTGGGTCAAATGGGACTTCCAAGCCTAGCTTTTTGAGGAACCTCCAGACTGATTTCCATAGTGGCTGCACCAGTCTACACTCCCACCAACAGTGGAGAAGGGTTCCTTTTCCCCTACAGCCTCTCCAGCTTTTGTTGTTGGTGGTTTTCATGATCCTGTCCATTCTTTCTAGAGTGAAATGAAATCTCAGAGTTGTTTTAATTTGCATTTCTCTAATGACTAATGATGCTGAACATTTTTTCATGTATTTACTTGCCATTCATATTGCTTCAGCTGAGAAGTGTGTTTTCATCTCAGATGCCCATTTCTGGATTGGGTCTTTGAATTTTGAGGGCCTGATATTTTTTAATTCTTTATATGTTCTAGATAGAAGACCTTTGTCTGAAGGGCAGTTGACTGAAATTTTTTCCCAGTTTGTGGGTTTTCTTTTCACTCTGTTGGAGATTTCTTTTGACATGCAAAACCTTTTTAACAAGACAAGATCCCAATTGTTGATTCTGGGAAGGGTTTCCCATGCAGTTTGACTTTTATTCATGAATTCTCTACCTACCCCTATGTCTTCAAGATTTCTACCTAATTTGCTTTCCAGCAGATTTAGTGTTTCTGTTTTAATGTTTAGATCTTTGAACCATTTTGACTTTAGTTTAGTGTATGGTGATAGGCATGGGTCTAGTTTTAGTTTTCAGCATATGGAAAGCTGGTTTGTCCAGCACCATTTATTAAAGAGGCTATCTTTCTTCCAGTGAACATGTTTGGCCCCTTTGTCAAAGATAAGGTGGCTGAGTATGTTTGTAGTTGGGGTTGTAGCTTCTAATCTATTCCATTGATGCTTAGGTCTGTTTTGATTCCAGTACCATGCTGATTTGATTATGGTAGCTTTGTAGTATAACTTTAAGTCTGGGATTGTGATGCCTCCTGCCCTGCCCTTGCTGCCCAGAAGTGCCTTTGCTATTCTAGGTCTCTTCTGGTTCCAGATGAATTTTAAGAATGATTTCTCTAGATCTGTGAGGTATGCTAATGGTATTTTGATGGGAATTTCATTAAATCTGTATAATAATTTTGGGAGAATAGCCATTTTCACAATGTTTGTTCTTCCTATCCATGAGCATGGAATGTCTTTCTATTTTCTGAGATCCTCTTCGATTTCTTTTTTCAGAGTACTGTAATTTTCATTGAATAGATCTTTTGCTTCCTTTGTTAGGTTGATTCCTAAGTATTTCATTTTTTTGGACGCTATTGTGAAGGGTGTGGTTTCTCTTATTTCTCTCTCAGTGATTTGTTGTTTGTGTATGCTTTCTTTATTCATTCATCTTTTGGTGGACATATAGTCTGCTTCTAAGATTTAGCTATCATGAATTGTGCTGCTATAAACATCGGCATGCATGGATCACTGTAACAAGATGTCTTTAACATTTTCAAGAAGATACCTAGAAGGGGGGATAGTTGGGCAGACTGGAACTTCTAGTTTTATTTTTTTGAGGCATCCTCATGCTGATTTCTATAGTGCTTGTAACAGTTTATACTCCCACCAATGATGGAGAAGGGTTCCTGCTGTAGTCAGGGCTCATAAGGGAAATAATTTAATACAGGACACACAATTGATGGGATTATTTTATAATATTCACCCAAGAGGGAAATGCAAGAGTGTGAGAGATCTGTCCACACACTAGAGACCATAAGAATTCAGCTGAGGGCCTTGATCCCGTGGTAATGTCCTGCCTCAGACCAGCTGAAGACCTAGAGCCCATAACAATGCCCCCAAATCCAACTGGAGGCCTAGAGCCCACAACACTGTCTCATGCAAGTCTGTTTCATGGATCAGCACTGGGAAGGCCCAAAGGTCTGTGGTGGAAGCTAGAAAATCTGTGCCAGCAGGATGAAGGATCTGCACTCTAAGGACCAGAGCTCCCCCAAAAGCAAAGTATCCTTAGCAACAGGGAGGTCCAGAGCACCTCTGACAATAACAGCTGAGTTTGTATCAGGAAAGCCAGCGCAACAAGCTTCTCCAAGAGAATCAATAGCGCCATCTCTTTCTTTCCAGTTCTCTTTCTTATGCTGTTGGCAATAATCCTCAGGTGGTCCCTCCACACCCAGCCCCACGCTGATCCAGTTCAGCTGAATGTTCCAAGTTGCCCACCACTTGTCAATCTACCGTAGTTCTTTTTCACTCTACAGTCTGAACAGCCTTTCCTGGTTTTTAGTCATTCTTTTCAAAGTGTCCCATCTAATTCTCTAGATATTGTACATGTGGATTACATTGAAATCAGGGCACAAATTCATACCACCCTAGAACACACTGCTCTTCTGCTGAAGCTCTCAACCACATTTATTACAAAAACACCAGGACCAGGTGGATACCAGAATTGCCTTGATCCTGTAAGTCTTTGGGAATGGACTTGAGCTTTAATTTTCATAGGTGTTACAGCTTTCTACTGTCTCCAGTCCTGCATGAGAATGTTTTACCTCCGATTGGTGTTAAAACAGTTAAATGAAAATGCTACTAACTTTGTCATGGGAAATGCTGAATTGACCAGCATGCTGTTTCTGCTTTCTGGTCTTACTGGGATCCCAACTGAGCCTGGAGAGAGGAATCCAATGAAAAGAGCCCAAGTCCTTCTTCAGGGCCTGATCAGCCAATAGGCCTTGGTTCTACCTATGGCAAACACTTCTATACATCTGTTTGTGCTGTCCAACCCAAGGTCCAATGGGAACATAGAATATAGTGTTCTAAAAGCGATTATGCCCCACTAATGACTTCTGCCTCACATGAAGCAAAAGGAAACTGAGCACACATCAGCACCATGGAACCTCTCCAGAGAGCCTCCTGACCGCACGTATGAAGCCCTCAAAAGTAGCTATGTGGACAGCAATGATTGGGAGAGGTGCATGTGTGGAATGAAGATGATAAATATTTTGATTTTCTTTTCACCAGAATGATCCTTGACTTTTCACAGATTTCCCAGCAGAAAAGTCAGGATGGATGATAACATGGGAGAAAAATGTTCCAGTGTGGCCAGATTCTGTCCTCCAGAGAGCCACTTGCAGGCACGTGCAGGGGCAGCAGAGGCCCAGTTGGCTCACAGAGTGAGTGAGGAGGTCTCGTTGCTCCCTGGGACCAGGATCAGAGTGACCTCTGTCTACTGGCCCTCTGGGAAGATGCAGCTCCATGGGCTTGCATCGTGCTGAAGGCTGTCACCTCAGATGGCCTCACCAAGGGAAAAAGAATAACAACATGGCCTCATGAGGCCTCTGTGCTTTCCTGCCAGGGTGCTGAAACCCTGACAGTCCCCCTGGTGGGCTGTGAAAATTACCAGGAAGTGTGTGGTAGGGGAATTTCTTTTGTTTTTTTTCTTTTATTTTAAAGAGAATAAAACAAAATACAACAGAACAAAAGAAAATGAGAACAGAACAATGCAAGCAATACAGGACTTCAAAACAAGACAACAGGAAATCAACAGTGGCTACCATAGTGTCTCTTATTTTCTTTGAAATCATTGTTCATACCTTCACACACAATAAATTCAAACAAAACAAAATAGTACAAAACCTACCAAAACAAAAGAATGAAAGCATTACAGACCTTCAAAACCAGACAATAGGAAATCCACAATGGCTACCATAATGTCTCTTATTCTCCCCAAAATAGCCGTTCATACCTTCTGACATATTAAAGTCAAATAATAGAAAACAAACTAAAACAAATCAAATGAAAGAATAAAAGCAATAGCCAGGTGTGGTGACTCACGCTTGTAATCCCAGCACTCAGGAGGCTGAGACAGGAGGATCGCTGTGAGGTTGAGACCAGCCTGGGCTATAAAGTGAGCTCAAGGCCAGCCTGAATGGCATAGTGAGACCCTGTCTCAAAAAGACAAGGGCTGAGAATTTAGCTCAGTGGCCTAAGCACCTGCCTGGCAAGTGCGAGGTCGTGAGTTCAATCCCTGGTGCTGCAAAAAAGGAAAAAAGAAAACCATTATTGGACTTCAAAACATGATGATAAGAAATCAGCAATGGCTACCATAGTGTCTTGTTTTCTTCAAAGTAATAGTTCATGCCATCACACATAATAAAATCCGTTCTTGTAAACTCTTTAGGAGTAGTTTGAGGCATGTATAAGCCTATACATGTACATCTATCCTTTTTGTGTTAGATAGAATAACAAAACAAAACAAAACAAAACAAAAACAAGAAACAAAAGAGACAAATAACAATAACAGAAAGCACAAAACGATAACTATATAGGCTTTCAAAACAAAGTGGTAGGAACATAACAAAGGTTATTATTTTGTATAGTTATCTTCAAAAGAGTTACTCAGATTACCAGATACAGACATGTAAATTGATCTAATCCTATGAATGTTAATAGTTTTGTTCCAAGAACTAATAGAATTAGTAGTACAATCATCTTAGGAATCTTAAGTGTACATATACAAATTTATATCTTTTTTCTTTTCCCTTCCTTATTTTCTCCTTTTCCCTATCTGAGTTGTTTTTTCCTTTTGAGCAGTTTCTTACCCTTTCACAATATTTATTGAAGATTTTGCATTGTATTTCCTCTTTCAGATTCTTACACTAGGGCAACAATACAGAATTTACACATATGAGATTGGATTTACTTCACTTATGAGTATGGTCTCAAGTCACATCCATTTACCTGTAAAAGCCTCAATGTGATCATTCTTTATAGCTGAGTAGTACTCCATTGTATAAAAATACCACATCTTTTTTATCCATTCCTCAGTTGATAGGTGTTTGGGATGTTCCCAAGATTTGGCTCTTACAAATTGTGCTGCTATAAACATGGGTGCACATATATCACTGTGGTATGATGTTTTCAATTCTTCTGGGAATATGCCCAGAAGCAAAATAGCTGGGTCAAATGAGACTTCCAATCCTAGATTTTTGAGGAACTTACAGACTGATTTCCATAGTGGTTACACCAATCTACACTCCCACCAAGAGTGGAGAAGCGTTCCTTTTTCCTCACAGCCTCTCCAGCATTTGTTATTGGTTGTTTTCTTGATCCTGGCCACTCTTTCTAGAGTGAGATGGAATCTCAGTATTGTTTTAATTTGCATTTCTCTAATGACCAATAATGCTGAACATTTTTCATGTATTTATTTGCTGTTTGTATTTCTTCATCTGAGAAGTGTGTTTTCATCTCAGATGCCCATTTTTGGACTGGGTCTTTGAATTTTGGGGGCCTGATTTTTTTTTAATTCTTTATATGTTCTAGATAGAAGTCCTTTGTCTGAGAGACAGTTGAATAAGATTTTTTTTCCCTATTTGTGGGTTCTCTTTTCACTCTGTTGGAGGTTTTGTTTTGTTTGACACCGAGGATTGAACTCACAACCTCATACTTGGAGATTTCTTTTGACATGCAAAAACTTTCTAATAAGACAAGATCCCAGTTGTTGATTCTGGGAAGTGTTTCCCATGCAGTTTGATTTTTGCTCATGAATTCTCTGCCTACTCCTATGTCTCCGAGATGTCTACCTACTTTATCTTCTAACAAATTTAGTGTTTCTGTTTTAATGTTAAGATCTTTGATCCATTTTGACTTTAGTTTAGTGCATGGTGATAGGAATGGGTCTAGTTTTAGTTTTCAGCATATGGAAAGCCGGTTTTTCCAGTACCACTTATTAAAGAGGCTATCTTTCTTCCAGTGAACATGTTTGGCCCCTTTGTCAAGGATAAGGTGGCCGAGTGTATTCATAGTTGTGTTTTTGTCTTCTAATCTATTCCATTGATTTTCAGGTCTGTTTTTATTCCAGTACCATGCTGATTTTATCACAGTAGCTTTGTAGTATAACTTCAAGTCAGGGATTGTGATGCCTCCTGCCTTGCCTTTGTTGACAGAATTGTCTTTGCTATTCTAGGTCTCTTGTGATTCCAGATGAATTTTAAGAATGATTTCTCTAGACCTGTGAGGTATGCTAATGGTATTTTGATTCAAATTGCATTAAATCTGTATAACAATTTTGGGAGAATAGCCATTTTCACAATGTTTGTCCTTCCTGTCTATGGACAAGGAATGTCTTTTCATTTTCTGAGATCCTCTTTGATTTCTTTTTTGAGAGTACTGTAATTTTGACTGTATTGATTTTTTACTACCTTTGCTAGATTGATTCCTAAGTATTTCATTTTTTTGGATGTTATTGCGAAGGGTGTGGTTTCTCTCATTTCTCTCTCAATGAGTTTGTTGTTTGTGTACAGGAATGCTATTGATTTTTGAGTGTTGATTTTGTATACAGCTACAATACTGAATTTAGTTATTACATTTGGTTATTACATCTAGAAGTCTTTCAATGGAGTTTTGGAGTCTTCTATGTAGAGTATCATGTCATGCACAAATAATGATAATTTAGCTTCTTCCTTTCCCATCCTTATTCCTTTAATTTCTCTCTCTTGTCTAATTGCTCTGGCTAATGTTTCCAGCACTACATTGAATAGGAGTGGTGATAATGGATATCCTTGTCTTGTTCCCGACTTTAGAGTGAAAGCTTTCAATTTTTGACCATTTAATGTGATACTGGCTGTTGGTTTGTCATAGATGGCTTTTATCGGGTTGAGGTAAAGACCATCTATTCCGATTTTCTGAAGGGTTCTTATCATGAAAGAGTGTTGGACTTTATCAAAAGCTTTTTCTGCATCTATTGAGATGATCATGTGATTCTTATCTTTCACTCTATTGATATGGTGTATTACATTTATTGATTTGCATATGTTGAACCATCCCTGTATTCCTGGGATGAATCCCACTTGGTCATGGTGTATAATTTTCTTGATGACTTGCTGCACTCTGTTTGCCAGTATTTTATTGAGAATTTCTGCATCTATGTTCTTTAGGGAGATTGGCCTGTAGTTCTCTTTTCTGGTAGTGTCTTTCTCTGGTTTTGGTATTAAGGTAATACTTGCTTCCAGGAATGAGTTAGGGAGACTTGCTTCCCTTCCCAATTCATTGAAGAGTTTGAGGAGGGTTGGCATTAAGTCTTCCTTGAATTTCTTGTAGAATTCAGCTGTGAATCCATTAGGACCTGGACTTTTCTTGGTTAGTAGGATTCTAATTACATTTTTAATTTTATTGACTGAAATTGGGTTATTCAGTAGTTTTACCTCTTCTTGATCCAGCTTTGGTAATTGATATGTTTCTAGAAATCTGTCCATTTCTTCAGTGTTATCGAACCTATGAGAGTAAAGATTTTTGAAGTAGGTATTGATTATCTTCTATATCTCCACAGGGTCTGTAGTGATTTCACCCTTTTCATTTCTTATTGCATGAATTTGAGTTTTTCTTTCCTTTTTTTAATAAGGTTGGCTAAGGGCTTATCTATTTTATTTATTTTTTCAAAGAACCAACTCTTTGATTTACTGATTCTTTGTATTGTTTTCTTAGTCTCAAATTGCATTAATTTCTGCTCTGATCTTTATAATTTCCTCCCTTCTTTTGGTTTTGACTTGCTTTTTTTTTTTTTCATACTGGGGATCAAACTCACCACCTCCCACTTCTTACTCTTCTTTTTCAAGATGTTTGAGGTGTATCATCAGGTTGTTTATTTGTTTTCATTCTGTTTTCCCTATGTGGGAATTCACCACAATAAATTTCCCTCTGAGGACTGCTTTCATTGCATCCCACAGGTTCCAGTAAGTTGTATTTGTAATTTTGTTTGCTTGTAGGTATTGTTTAATTTCTTGTTTAATTTCCTCTGTGACCAATTGATTTTTTCAAGAGTGTATTATTTAATTTCCATGTGTTTATGGAGCTTTTGAAGTTTCTTTTGTCATTAATTTCCAGTTTCATGGCACTATGATCAGATAATATGCATGGGATAATTTTGATTCTTTTTCAATTACTGAAGCATGTTCTATGGGCTAGTATATGGTCTCTTTTATTGAATGTCCCATATGAAGCTGAGAAGAATGTGTATTCTGATGTTGTTGGGTGGAATACTCTGTACATGCCTACCAAGTCCATTTGTTCACAAGTTTGATTCAGTTCTGTTATTTCTTTGCTGATTTTCTGTCTAGTTGATCTGTCTCTTTGTGTTAACAGGGTGCTAAGATCTCCTGTTATAATTATGCTA
>RJWT010013879.1:0-21461 GCA_004365215.1 Cuniculus paca
ATCTACACCCAGACATATAATAACCAAGATCCCAGAAATTCAACTCAAGAATAGAATATTAAAAGCTGTTAGAGAAAAGAAACAGATCATTTATAAAGGAAAACCCATCTGAATCATAACAGACTTCTCAACAAAAACCATCAAGTCAAGAAGAGGCTGGAGTGAAGTATTGCAAGTCCTGAAAGAAAACAACTTCCAACCCAGACTGATGTACCCTGCAGAAATTTCTTTCAAAATTAATGGAGAAACAAGATACTTCCATGACGAAGAACAACTCAAGGAATTCATGACCACCAAACCAACTCTACAAAGAATGCTAAAGGACATTCTAGAGAGAAAGAAAAAGGACCATGGTCTCAGGAACAACGGCAGAGGGAGACCATCAAGTGGGGCCAGTTGATTGAATGGAGAGGAAAAATAGGGAGCTAATGGCAAGAAAATAGCATGGCAGAGACAATGCAGTGCAAGAGGGCCTCAATACACCAATAGAAAGAAACACAGGCAGAGTGGACCAGGAGACAGGATCCATCAGTATGCTCTATATAAGAAACACATTTAACTAGAAAGAAAATTCATAGACTGAAAGTCAAAGGAGAGAGAACAATGCCCTTTGTGACAGGGAGCCAGAAAAAAGTAGGGGTAGCCTGCCCATTAATTGCAGAATGGGTAAGAAAGACATTGCATTTTACGTGGTAGAAACCTACTCAGCTATAAAGGAAGATAATTTCAAGGCTCTTGTAGGTGAATAGAGGCAAGTGGTGATCATACTAATGGACGAAATGGTTCAGAGTCACATGGGTGAATTTCGTGTTGTCTCCCTAGTACAAAAATCTAAAGGAGTAAGTGGAATCCAAAATGCACAATACACATTGGGAAAGTCAACAGAGAGGAATTATCTAAAAAGGGAAGGAAGTGGGCACTGTTAATCTATTATTATGATTTGAAACTCATATTGTCTTCACTGTTCTGATTAGTTTCATTTTATTCTGATTTGTTTGACTTTATTTTATTTGATGGCATGGACAGCTATTTTAAAGATAACAAAATATATAATTGCAGCCATTGAGGATGTCCAATTATCTTGTTTAGAAACCCTGTATTGCTTTGTTTTAATTGATTTTACTCTATTCTATGTTGTTTGATTGTATTATGTCTGAAAGTATAGGCAACTATTCTGAAGATAACAAACATTATGGTAGCCACTGCTGTTTTACTAGTATCTGGAACTTCTGTATTGCTTACACTGTCCTGCTTTGTTTGTTTTTTTTTTTTTTTTTTTTTTTTACTGATAGGAGGAATGAAAGCTCCGAACCAACCCATAGTTCTCAAACTGTACCACTCGTTGATGTACCTGAGCAGTATGTTGAAGTCCTTATTGGTGGACAGTATCACAAAAACTTTGGATTCAGTAATGTGTGGATTAGGGGTTATGAATTGGCATCTCTAATAAACTCCCAAGAGATGCTGATGGTTCTGCTCCATGGACCATACTTTGAAAATCATTCTACCAGCTACCTTAGTAGATGGTGAAGCAGATCAGATAATTGGAAGCAATGGAATGATATTATTAAAGCCAAGTATGGAGCATGGATTTTATCAAAGACACAAAGGTGAGTCTGATTATTAGAAGACCTGAAGCAAAGCCTGCTTGATACTGAGCTACTAGGTTACTGGCCTAGGGTCTTGTACTTGTTATGTGGGCCATCTGAGTGGTTTTCATACTTTGAGGCCAGGGATATCTATCTATCTATCTATCTATCTATCTATCTGGCTAGAAATGGCATGGTTTTAGAATTTGAGCGATTCAAAGGCACACATGGAAGAAAGCTTTTACAAAGGACAACCCAGGATAAGCGAAGTTTTTCCAAATTTTTTCTCAAGTGGCCTCAAGTTTTGGGAACCATTCAAGTTTATTATTTATTTATTTATTTTTTGTGGAACCAGGGATCGAACTCATGACCTCGCACTTGCCAGGCAGGTGCTTAGGTCACTGAACTAGATCTCCGGCCCCATTCAGGTTTAGTTTTACAGCCAGGCATAGTTTCCTGATGCTGAGGTGAGTTTTTCTCAGGTAATTATGTAGAGTAGTTAATGAGCCTAATGTCTGGATCGCTTTGCCCAATATAAGGAAGTGATGACTTCCCAGCTGCATTTATCAATCTATGTAGTCATGTGTAACTTCAGTCAAATTTTGCCTATATATTTCCAGTTCATGTTTAAATAATCAAATTTCCATGTTGTCGAACAGCTAAACAAATTTTATGCTTAAGATATCCCTTAAGAACTTGTTAAAGTACATTTTGCAATGTTGTGTTCTGCAGAAAATATTGGCATGTCCAGGTAAACAGATGCCCAAGCAGGGAAGAATATTATGGGTATGAGTCTTTATTTTCATAAATTCTGGTATAATTTTAACATAGGTAAGGAAAGTTCCATTTCCCTTAAGATCTATCTTCCCTAAGTAAATAATATTTATAACTCCTCATTATGTTCCTGCTATCGATTGCTATGCAGTTCAGCAAGTTCAAGTGTAAGGAAATAACTGCATTTGTGAAAAGGGAAAAACAACAGCTTCATAATCACCTAAACTTTGGACAAACCTCTGAAATGAAAGCCAATATAGCAATGAAATCACAATGAAATTATAAATTTATGGAGGAAAAGCTGGGAGGTTAATTTTACCCTTTAAAACCTCAATGAAGCACAAAATTCAGGGGAAAAACTAATAATTATGACTAAGAATTGTAAGATTTGGAACATCAACTCAGCAAATGAAGACATTACCACATGGCAGACATTAGCCAATAAAAGGCATCCAATCACTCTAAAATGAGGCCATAACACAAAATGTGAGCACTGTGAATTTCCAGAGAGATGGTGCATTTATTAAAAAAATACATTCATTACATTCTGTGACTGAGCTCATTCAACCCACATTTACTGAGCATTGACAATGGCCTATCACTTTGTGTGAGGGTCTGAGGAGGACGGAATAATGAGTCAGATATATATCCTGACCTGAAGGAGCTTACAGTTTAGTAAGCATGTGAGATTAGAGAGAAATCGAATGAATAAATAACCAAAAGATAAGAAAAGGTGGCAAAGATAAAAATAAATTGCTATGAGGAAGCCAAGAAAAGAATGAGTGAGAGATTAGGAAGAGGTACATTGGGTTCCCTTCAAAGAGAAGAAGTAATTGATGATCATGCATAATATTCTTTGACTTTTTTATTCTAAAATTTCTCAGCTGTATAGTGTCTTACGAAATTGAAAATATCACAAAAAAAATTGAGAAGTGACAGAATCCAGATTTGCTCTTATGGAATAGGGTTTGTATTCATTTCCTAAAGCTATTGTAACAAAAGACCACCAGCTGGATGGTCTACATTATAGAAATTTAGTATCTCGTAGTTCTAGAGGCTAGAATTCTATTACTCAGATGTCTGCAGGGTTGGTTCCTTTTGAGGACTGTGAGTCTGTTCCACCTCTTTCTCCTACCTTCACGTGCTTTGCTTGCTTCCCTGACTTTCTTTGGCTTGCAGCTGTAGCACCTCAAACTGCCTTCATCATTACGTGGTGTCCTTCTGTGTGCATGCTCATCTGTCTCTAAATTCTCCTTATTTAGAAAGAAACTGGTCTTATTGAAATAAGGCACAGCTTAGTGGCTTCATTTTACCTTGATTGTTTTCAGACTATTATCAAATAAGGTCACATTCACAGGTAATGGGGGTTAGGAGTCAACATATGAATTTCAGAAGATGAAGTCAGTCCATACCAGGATTCTTCTACCTCCTTCTCCCACCAGGATTTGGAGAAGAGAAAAAGAAGCCAGACTGTGATAGGCTGAGGACTATAAGGAAGTTAAGAAATCCCAGGTTGTGAATGTAGCCCATTTATTTGGAAGTACCTCCCTTACAAGTCAAATACTGAGGCATAGGACTCTACGGATGGTACAATTTCTAGAACAAACGACCTTACATTTTGCCAAAGCATCATTCAAAGCCTACAGTATCTTAATAATGTTTACTTGCTGCAAGATTATTTCTTCAGTCTACAACATATGGGTTGCTTGTTTGGTGCAGAATGGTGCATACCCCATGAACATGAATTAGTAGTCATTCACTTTGCATCTGGTATAATGTGCTCTTTTTCTGATGAAACTTGAAAGTTTGAGTTTGAAAAATGATACGTCTGAGAGAGTATGGACTAAGCAATTTTAGATATGGCAGAGCAATAAAAAACATTCTTGCCATGGATTCATTGGAGGTGCAAGGACACAGATTAACCTTGGGAAGTGTATTGTAGCATTTATTTTTTCAAAAGAAAGGCAAGACTTGGTATTTAAATTCTCACTTTCAGTTGAAGAGGGAGAAATATAAATCTTGGGATGTCTAAAAAATATTAAAATGTTCACAGGATTAACCATCAGTGATAATACCAAATGTCACATTTCTACTTCATCACATATCAGGAAAAATTGAAACATGTAGCCAAATGGTGGCATATCAAGCTTTCCTCTTAAGTATTATGTAGTGTTAATTTTGTATCAAAATTTCTGGGTATAAATATGTGTATACAATTTTGCTTTGGATCTTAGATGAAGTGGTTTGTGATTTATAGTTGTATTTAAAATAAAGTCAAGGAATTAGTTTTGGTAACAGAACTTCAATAGTATTTATCTCTTATTGGCGTCTGTTTGTTCTCCTAATTTCAAACTTTTAAACTTTCTCTTTTAAAAATGATACAAGTTTGGAGAACAACTAATGGAAATTATTTTTCTTAAATGTCACACATCAAAGTCGTAGCATTCAAGAAAGACCGAAAGGACAGTTTTCTAAATTGTAGTCTTTTGTTCTTTTTCACAATTTGTATAAGTGAGATGTACTGTTTCTGCAGAAAAGTAGTGATAATGCAGACAGATATTGAACTTTCTTTTATCCCAATGAAAACTCAGAACATTCAGGTATTTATAAGCAGCATTTGTTCCATAAATGAGCACAGACATTTAGCTAGTGGTGTCACATGGCTTAGTGTTGCTTCCCTATTGTATATGTCAGATTTTTTCTAGTCTTTAATTGGTTTGTGGGACTTTGTCATTGCTTCTGAGTCTGGTGTCCGGTACTAGGTATGAGACCTTTCCATTTTCCTTGTTTAATGTGTAGAACGATATGTCTGTATCTTTAACCCATATATTTCCATTGCTCTGAAGGTGAAGAGATCACAGCTCTGTTTATGTAAAAATCCTAAAAATGTTAACTTGGAGGACAGGTAATAAAAAAAAAAACACTTGACTTAAAAACAAAAAGTATAAGATTAGATGCTTTTTTTTCTTTTGCTGGTTAGACTATATACTCTTGGAGAAGATATATAACTATTTAGTAACTCATTAATTCATTAATCCATTATATTAGCCACTCCTCCAACACTGGGACAAAATATCCAACACTCACAACTTAAATGAAAGGAGGTTTGTTTGGGTGGCAGTTTCCAGTGGATTCATTCCATGGTTAACTGAGTCTAAGGCAGAAATGGCAAGATGGAAAGGCATGGCAGAGAAAAGGTGCTTAACCCATGGCATCCAAAAAGAATGCAGAGAAGGGAAGATCTGAGGAATATACCCTCCAAAGACTCACCGCCAGTGATATACCTCTTCCAATCATACTGCACCTACTACACCACATGTAGCTATGAATTCATCAATGGTTCAACCCACGATAAATACAGTGCCCCCATATTTCAGTTACCTTCAAATACCCCACTCTAAACACATGAAACTTTTAGGGGATCATTCTCGACCTAGACCATAACATTCTGCTTCTGGTGCAAAAGGCTCACATCCGTGTCATTATGCAAGATGCATTTAGTCTCTCTCTAAGAGTCAACAAATCTTAACATTCCAACATTGCTGAAAAGTCCAAGTCCCAAGTCTCCTCTGAGACTCAAGGCAAACTCTTAGTTTGTGAACTTCTGTACAAAATCAGCAAGAAAGGTAAATACTTCCAACATACAATTTACAGGATAAATATTCCCATTCTAAAAATGAAGAATAGTGGAATAGAAAATAATTAAATCAAAGCAAGACCTAAATCAGCAGGAGAAATATCAAATCCTGTAGGTCCGTGCATAACATGCAGGCAAGGTTGTGCTGAGACTTGAATTCCAAAGGGCTTGGGCATCCATACCTCTACAAGATTACCAGCTGGACTCCACGTGACCTCTCTCTTGACCTTGTTTCACTTGATGCCTGTGGTTTTCTCAGTAGATGTTCCATGTTCCTGGATCTCCAACTTCCTGAAGTCTCCATTGTATATTTGGCTTCATTCTAATAGGTTCACACTGCACTCTCTCAGGTCATGGTGCTTGACCTCTCATGCTTTCCTTTAAAATATGTGTGTAAGCATCCATAACTTCACAATTACTGGATTTTGCATGTCCAAAAAACCACATGGAAAACCAAGGTCTGCTGCCAACTTGAGCAGTAGTCTGGCCTCCTAGAACAAGCAGCCAATGGTACCTATGCCACGGTGTGAATGTTGGGTTGCCTTGAAATTTCCCCCACTAAATCAATTAGTCTTTCACCTTTAAATTCATTCTCCCACAAATGCTGAGGACACGAGCAAAATGCAAACATCTTTATCAAATGGAACGTGCATGGCTTCTAGTCCAGTTTCCAATAGAGTCCTCACTCTCATATGAAACCTCATGAGCTTGGCATTTACTATCTGCATTCTTACAAGCATTATGGTCTTTTGAGCCCTGACCAGAGCAGCCCATTAAGTTGTGCTTATTACTCTCTAAGGCTTCTCCAGCCCACATCTCCAAGCCTTTCCAAACTCTTCTTGCCCACTAGTTCCAAAGACTTCTAAAGAGTATGGTCAGGTGCAGTCATAGCAATGACTCAATTCTCTGGTACTATATTTCCATATTAGTCACTTTCCTATCACTGGGGTAAAATACCTAAACTCACAATTTCAAGGAGGAGAGGGTTATCTGGCTCAATTTCCAATGTGTTAAGTCTAAATCTGACTGGCTCCAAGGCAGAAACAGCATGGTGGAAAGGCATGGCAGAGGAAACCTGCTCATTCTATGACACCCAGGAAGCAGAGAGAAATGGGAAGAGCCAGAGCTGGAGATATGCAATCCAAAGGTGTACCCTCAGTGATGTCTCTTCCAGCCAGACCCTAGCTTCTAACAGCACATTCAGCTATGGACTCATCGGATGGACCAATCCACTGAGGAGGGTAATGCCACCACTGTCTTGTCACCTCCCCAAAACCCACCTTTGAACACATGAGACTTTTGGAAAACATACTAGATCTATACTATCACACCTATTAACTCATTGGGCCATCCACATACTAATTTTCAACAGCATTTATTGAATGTTTCCTATGTTTTAGGCAGTGCATTAGGCAGAGAGGATGTCAAGATAAAAGTCATGGACATTACCTTCAATGAGCTTATATATCATTTGCGAATATAACAGACCTTAGGACAGGAATGACACGTTACAATAGAAATAATCATCAGTTAATGATAAGGAAGAATACTATTTATAATGCTCATTTTTACTTCTACAATTCTATGGTTCTAAGTCTATGAAAAAGCTAAAAGCTATTCACATATCTTTTGACTTTGGGTAAAAAGAGCCTACAGTTATAAAGATTAAAAAATTATCACTCCTATGCTTAACAGATCACTGGCTTAAAAGATAAATGAATGTATAACCTGATTGCGTGTGTGTGTGTGTGTGTGTGTGTGTGTACTCCTTTTACTTGCTTCCCTGGAATCCTTGGACCCTACAATTCCTTGATACTGCAGATTATTGGTATTGTGGCACTCTAGACTATACTTTGTTCAATGTAAAAGGAATTTGGAAGTGAATTGCAACACATGTGGTACTAGATGAAGTAGAGAAAGAAAGTCAAAACTTCTAATTCTCATTTCTATATGTGATTCAAAATCTCAAGCGACATCAGAGAGGTGAGAAAGCAGTAAGACTCTAGGAAGGTATGTGGTCTTCCTTTCTCAACTCACAGATTTTATAGAGTATAGGCAACTATGATTTGCAGGAATATATCACAAAAAACCCCACACAGTAGCCACTGATATTTCTTGTTTTCTGTTCCTGACACCATTCATGCTGTGTTGGAAAACTTACATTAAAGTAAAATTTCTCTTAAGGCTGTTTTAATGGTTAATCAATATTACTGTAGAAGCTTACCTCAAAAGCTTTTCAACCATGGTTAAAAAAAGAAGCAACTGATAATATTTCAATAGGTAGACTTTGTTTAAATATAATAGAGATTCTATGATTGACATATTTCCTGTATCAGACTGTGTTTAATCAGACAAACAGAACCCACTTGAGGAATTTCAAACAGAGGTAATTTAATACAGTGAACTAGTTGCAAAGCATTGAGAGAGCTGGAGGCGCTAATTGGGTGACATGATCTAGACAGCAAAACGTACATTCAGCCACTACTACCCTTGAGCCTGGAGGTGCAAAAGTGAAAAGGGTATTTCTTAGAGTCAGTGTGAAGCTGAGATCGCTGAGGTTGGAGCTGAGTTTCCTGAGTAAGCCTTGGAACACACTCACCTGTCACTATTGAAATTACCATTAGAAACTGGAAAAAATGGAGTCTTCATTTCTTCAGTTTCTTGCCAGCTCTTTCCAATGGAAAATTCTAAGAGAGTCAAGAGAATCAAGAAAACATTGCTTTGCAGGCGCCCTGTAAATAAGGGTAAATAAGAAGAAGGGAGAAACTGAAAGATGACACATATCCTATTGCCTTTGTTTACTTTTCCTGGAACACTTCCACTACTCTTGACTTAGTGAAGGGGACAGTGCTGTAAGCCAAGGAAAGGGGGGGAATGTAGCACGGTGACAGCTCATGATAGAAAGGAAAGGAAATTAGTTGAGTCTGAGAAGGAAGACAAAAGGATGTGAAGGGCAAGGGGTCAGGTGAGCACGTCCTGGAATTTATACTTTGTGAAATTCAGACCATTTTGTTGCAGTAAAGTGAAGGCTAGCAGAAAAGTACAATTAAAATTGGGGGTTCATGCTGGAGGTTTAGATTAAGCTTGCTATAGTGAAGTGAGGCAATGGCAATTAAGATAAAATGTAAAAAAGCTCATGAAGTGGTTTGCCTTGAGAGTATTTGCATTTTGTTCATGTTGTTTTGACTACCCTTATGCTTTTATTGGAGGCCAATAAATGTAGGGTTTTTTTAATTTATAAAAATAGATTAAGCTTGCTACATGTTGTAGGACCTATACTGAGAAAATTTCAAATTCCTTGAACAAGGTTTATGTTTATCATGGTACCATACCAATATGGCACCATATGAGTGAAAAATTAGGAACAATTAAAGAAATCATCTAGTTTCTAGATGGTCTAAATAATGACCCTGAATGTCCTTGGACATGAGAATCTAGGTATTCTATAATTTTTTGAGTTTTCTATTATTAAGAAGTAAAGTGAAAAAATCCTGGAATTAGAGCAAGGATGTATCAGAGCAGAGAGTCCTTGACAGACGAAGGCCTGGCAGGATCTAAGGATTCTGGGAATAGATGTCACCATGAGTATTTTTTTTTCTCATGCTCCAAAGGACCAGGAAGTACAAAGTCTTAGATCCTGGTACAGGATGCTCAGTAACTGGATGCTGTGGAGACACAGACTGGTAGAGGCCCACCAAGATTCAGATGCCAGGGCACAAATCAGAGATCTTTTCCTCTCTAAACCAAGACCCCAAGATCTTCATGTTATCCTCAAATAGCATCATGGGAATGAGACAGGGAGGCGAGATCCATTGAGAGTAGAGAATGGCTCTTGATAAAGAGTTTAAAGTAGACTTTCCCTGCAGTTTTAAGTTCAGACTGAAAGACAGCAACGCAGGTGTGGAGAGAAAGACGAGGTGTCACACAAGGGCAGAACCATCCACATCCTGCTTATTCTTTGGGATATCGTGTTTTTGATATTATGAAAATGTCATGTTCCTAATGGGTTCCAGTGGACACCAACACAATTTCTTCAGTTGAACCCTTTATAGAAAAAAATGCTTAAAACTTAGAACTGTCCATGATATTTCAACTAGAATAGTTCCAGAAATTTGTTGCTTTTGAATCAGTGATACTTATTAGGTCATATGATTTAAAATAGTTTAAAGCTAACTTTTAAAAGAAAGCTTTTATTTTATAGTCATTCATTACTTTTACTATCATGGGAAGGTCTTATAGCATAAGAACCTATAGACAATATGATCTTTTGTTCTAAGAGGCTCATAATTGAAAATGATTCATTTATTTTTAAAGATAGTGTTATTGTCAGAACAAAAGAATAGTCTCTATTAAAGTTTATAAGCCAAAGGAGATGAGATTGTTTCCATTCATCCCCATCTTTCCATAATGCTTTCATAATGGGTACAAATATTAAAATGATCCATTTTTGTCAAAAAGAGATATATTCAGATTTGGACAATTTAATAAATAATAACAGAACTCTTAGATTATCCATCTGACTATGGGACCTTGAACCCCGGAGGTGGAAAATCACTTTGAAGCAACTCAAAAATCCACAAATTGCATTCTTACGTATTTTATGTGAACTATGATATTAAATTGCATTTAGTAACTACTTGAACAAATAAAATAATAATTTAGAATTGAAATTGTTATATGTTTGTGCTTTACTCCTATAAATAGCAACCTATGCAGATTAGTTATTTTTGTCCATAAGTGCATGATGATCTCATAATGAGTTAGTTTATAGTTTTGTGCATTAACTTTTCAGACTGTTGAGTATCATTTTTCTTCTGGCTATTATATTATCAGGTCACTATCATGCTAAACTGTAGGACATTTTTAGCTGATAATTCCTGAAAAGTGCTTACATTTGAAATAAAAAGCAAAGCAAAAAAAAACCCACAATGCTGACTGAAAAAAAATATTTATATTTATATTAAACCCCTCAGCTAGATTCTCTGATGCACCACTGCTTAAAATGCAGTCACCTGACAAAAACAGTTCTAATTATTACCCCCTTGGGCTAACATTTTTCAGAGTGACTGGCTAAAATGCACTCCGGCTCATAATTTCTATCTCTGACAGTGGAAGACATAACCTAGTTTCCTCTAATGCAAAAGTCTCTAATCTAGAGGGCAAGACCCTGCTCCGTATAATACTGAAGGGAGAAAATGCAATTTGAGCACAAGGAAATTGCACACATAGTTTGATAGTTCTACCACTCTCAGAATTTTTTTCTTCCTTGGGTTTAAATGTCTTGTTTTATTTTATACTAAATTATGACCTGGCTGAAATTGCTATGTTTTCTTTGTCATATTCTAGAAACCTCTTACTATAAAAGTGAAGGTTATACTATAGCTCCATACTTTCATTTTTTCAGGGGGTGGGAATGCTCGCATTTTGACAGTTCAGCAGTGAAAACATTAAAAGTTACTGTGCTTGCTACAGCAATATTTTTTCCCTTTTGAATAATAGCTCTTTTGTCTTGGCAAATGGGGCATATACGCTGCATTAGAAAAAGGTAATTAAATCGTTTTGAAATGACGAAAGTGCAGATTTTGGACTTGAACTAATCAGTAACAATTTCACTGTGGAATCTATGAACAGACAAACTTTTAAGATGGCTGGGAGAGGTGAATTAACCTTAAATTGTTCTGGTTCACTTCACAGGCTCTGGCTGAGTAATACATTGCCCTGAAACCGATAAGCCAGGAGGCGAGGGAAGTTTCAAGGAAGTTAAGCCAGGAGTGTTGGAAAGCATGCAGCTATCGGCATACGTGGCTGGGGATTTTCAGGAACAATTTTTATTTCCGTGAATTGGAGAGACATCACCCCCTTTCCTGTGGCTTTTCGCTGACAGCTGCTGCTTAACACCTTCCTTCCAGCTGGGAGGGCAGCCGGATGGCTGTGGATGTGGCTAACGCCAGGATGGTTCTTTAGCGAGCTACCAGGGCATCAGCTACCTCCTGGAGCCCCGCACATGTCACCTTCAAGAATCCTACATCTTCTGTCATTTCTGTGAATTCATCAGGAGGCTCTGGTAGAAGGTACGAGGCTACGAAAGCGCGGGCTAACCAGTGGCTGAGAACAAAGCCCTCTTCAACCAGGAGTCGTCACCGTTGTCCTGAAGAATATTCCCTTTTTCCTCCTCGACATGTTTGAATCCTGAAGATTCAGCGAATAGCTTTTGGTGCTCAGAAAACAAAAGCGAAGGGATAGCATAAGGAGAGGATTTTTAAAGATTTGATTTTCACAAACATTTATAAAATAATGGTATATGAAGGCTTGGCAATGTTATAGGGTCAATTTGTAATTTCAGGAGAAATAATAATAATTTTCAAATATAGCACTATAACTAGTCACCCTCAAATTCCTCAACTCCCATAGGAAGATACCACAATCTGACCAATCTTGTCACTGAGTAGGAGAGGCCAGTCTGGAAAAGATTAGAGTGAATACTATATAAGGCGGGATGGCTATTGGTTAACAAGTACTCAGAAGTATTCCGTGTGGCATATTAACTGGTTTAATCCATTGAGTTAATGAAGAATTTCTATAGTTCATGTCCAGCAAACTGAAACATTGATCTTATTTTTCAGTCATTGAAATACTTTTATTTAAAATAAGGTTATTTTCTTAGTCCCTTATGTCATTTATGTTCTTGGGAAGCAAATAAGAATAATAAGTTTGGGAAATAATCTGTGCTTCTCTGTCCCTGAGGGGACAGTGAATCTCTCACATCTGCGCATCCCACTGGTCCTGTTAGGATCCCAACCCAGTCTCCAGCCCTGAGTGTGTGGAGAGCAGGAAACCCTAATGTTCATCATGGTCCTCCTAGGTGCTCATTTCTGCAGCCTGTATTGGGAAACATTTTAAGGAAACTCAGTTGTCAGAGTGTAGACACATTTGACACTTCTAGCTATTACAAGTATTTTGAAATAGAGATTTATTGAATATATCTAATACGATAAATTGTCAAAAGAACATACAAAGTTTGGATGTAAGAAAATAGATTGCAATGGAGGATGATTATATACTGAATGCAATGTTCTGAAACCGTTTAGATGTTAAGCTTGTCTTTGTTCATGTTATTTATAGATCTATATAAATACTTCATAATCTAGTTCTTCTTCAATTTTAACCTCAATACTTTCCACAGAATTTTAAAAATGGTATATAAAAGAACTTGCTCTTAAATGTTTTAGTCAGACTTGTTATTCATAAATTTAACAATTTCTAGTTATTCCTGAGTTTGGCTGTCTGATATTATCAAAATAATTTTGAATATTTTTAGTAGTACTTCATCAACAAAGTCTTTGATATTTTAAAAATATGCCTGTATTATCTGCAGTGCTGGGGATTGAACTCAGAGCTTTCACACTGAGCTACATTTGAAGGCTTTTTCTTATTTTTTACTGACACAGGGTCTCACTAAGTTGCCTGGGATGGGTTTGCACTTGCAATCCCCCTGCCTCAGCCTCCTAGCTATGCATCACCATGCCCAGCTCTCTATTAGCTGCTTCAAAGAATATAGAATACCAAAAATAATTTAAAAATAAAATAATTTTAAATAAATAAATAATAATAATTTTAAATAAAGTAATTTTAAAGTAATTTAAAAGTAATGTTAAAATTAACTCAAATAAAATGAATACCCAGCCCATCCTGTACTATCTATACAATTTCCTGAGGGCTTGCCATTTACGAGACAAATCCAGTTTGCAGTGTCAGACATTTATTATTTCATTTACTCTTCAATGCAGTGAGAAAGTTATCACTTGATTAATTTTTATAAATAAGGAAACTGAGGCAAAGATAAGATGTGTAACTTGTTCAATTATAGTTGGCAAGTATAATAGGTATAAAAACCAAGATACTGGGTTCTTGACCCTTGTGTTTTATTATATTGCCTTCCACAGGTTAATATTGTCCTAAGAGCTGTGTTAAGATATGAGACTTTTTTATTAGCACATGTTTGCAGTAGATACACTGCACATTGACTCTTAAAAATGCAGGAGTATAAAATTCAATGCTAGGGAAAAGAAAGATTGTTCTGTAACTGATGTTTGGGTCTCATGACTCTGCTCTCTATCACTAGCCATTGAGCTTAGTAACTGGAGAATTCATTGTGTGTTTGCAAACAAAACTACAAAATATGCCATTTGCATGTAGGAGGCACAGACAGAAAATGACCCAATAGTTCTACAGAAAACGGGCAACTTTATATTTTTTCCTATTGCATGTTAGTAAGATTTCTATTCTAAAGCAAGAGAACATAATACATTTAATTAAAATTATGAGCTACTTATATCAAGAATATTCTGTGCAAAATTATGTATTAAAATAGATTTTTTGAGAAATGAAAATCATGAGTTTTTTTGGAAAATATTCACTGCAGTTTCACTTTTTGATTAAACTAAAAAATAATTCCTCTGATGAAAATTACTTTAACAAAATTGACTTAAGATATGTACTTTGAAGAACTAAGAATTGTTTGAATTCTGAATTTCCCAGGAGCAGGTTTATTTTGACCTAAATGCCACCCAATCCCTCAATTTAAACCTTGATGTACATTTTTAGCACAACAAAGGTCTCTTGCCTGGTATCAGACAGGAAACATTTGCAAGGAGATTTTATGTAACAGAGTTAGGCTAAGGGAGAGGAGCAAGGGCCTGAGGTCTCCTTGGTCCACCCCTGATTTTTTTGTTACCAGAAAGAGTTAAAGCAGAAGTGAAACTTTCTTTGGAATTAACTATTTTCATTTACAAACTGCATGAATAGCAGAACTGTAGAGGTCGTTCGTATCTCTGGTTCTTTTATTTTTTGGGTAATAACATGTAGCAACGAAGTCATTGTGAATTTTTCTTTCTTTGGCAGAAATGGGAAAACCATAATTGTATTGCTTCTCACATTTGTTCTTTGGGAAAAAGCACTTATTATTTTGTCATTAAAGCTTGAAAAATAAAATCCCAATGAAATCCATGTATATGAATTTGTGCATAATGAAAACATTTGCACAAATGTCCTATTAATGGAAACCAATTTCCCACAATTCTGAATTCATAATCTTCAGTGAACTTAACTTTTCTGTCAGATTTAGGTGGTCACACTTTGGAGTATACATTTCATACCTACACGTGCACATACACATAACAGAAAATGGTTTGGGTTTTTAATGAACAAAAATGACTGGGGCCAGCAATTGCTTTTTTCTCTCAGCATTTTACTTCAATCTAGCACTATTTGTGTTTCCTGCTCACTTCTGTATAGACCGCAGTAAACATTTGGAAGGCATTTTGTATGGTAAGTTTGTGTATCGCAATTTTTGAGCAATGCAAACATCCCCCTTAAATAAATGAAAACAGATCCCAGAAAGGGTATGCGTCCAACACATTCCCCAAAGATCTGAGCGCCGCTGTGCATTCTTGCTCAATTTAAACAAACTAAACTTCAGTGAGTCTCCCCTCCCCTAATGGGCACCCCCACTGGGAACATTGTGAGGTTACCGCCATGGACAAGGCCTCAGTACAGCTGGATATGTAAACAAGACCATAATCCGCATGAAAGAACTCTCAGAGTTTTGGCAGTGCTCTGAGTGTTGTTAGCATATTGTGCCAAAGCAATAACAAAGCCATCATTTTTAAGTTTGTTCACGGATTTGTATTAATCAAGAAATTTTCCAGAAATTACTTCTAAATGAGGAACCTTCCAGAAAGTTACTATTTGGCAAGACGTCTTCCAGAGGCTTCCTTCCCCTTATCTGCATCATAGTCTTCCAAGTGAATTACAAATTTGTGGAAGTTCTGTTGAGACAGAAAACACTGCTGGGGTGTTGGTGGATGGAGGCTGCTGTTGGTTTACTCCCTGATTCATCAAAGCCTTAGTCCCTTTTTCTTTCTCTGTTAAGGAGGAGGTGGCCAGGCCATCATCTAAATATTCTGGTGATAAATATTAAGTATTGATATTTGTATTAGGAAAGCAATTATTAAATTACAGTTAGAACTACAAACTAAGCACTTAGGGAAAACAGCAGGAAAAGATTGTCGAACTTTTTTTAAAAATTTAGTTGTTGGTTTTTACTGACATATTAGGCAACAGATTCTGTCAAATTCAGTTTTTTCAATTTAGCCTCTATTTTCAAAACTTCAGAACTTTCAAGTTAGCCTCTATTCTTGAAACTCTCTTTTCAAAAAGCCAGCCTTCTGTGAACTGTTGTGACTACTCTCTAGAAATGAAAGGGAAAAAAGGAGACACTGTCACAGTGCCATTGAGGACAGTTAGTGGGACAAACCTGAACTTTTTGTTTCTCACCATTGCATCGTTGCTCAGTTATTTATAAGAGTATTTTTATGTGTAAATTTCATGCACTTCAGAAAATCTTGGAGGAAAACAAACATTTAAAACGTGCTAATATTCAAAATGGGGGTGGATGGAGTTCTCAGTATTCCGAAAGGCACACGTGTGGCTTCAGCACAGCTACTGAGGATTCCGTGGCCTCAGAGACCTCTGTGCTGGGAGCTGAGGATCCTTAACTGTGTTTTTTTGCTGGTGGTCCTGGGAATTCCAGGTTACTGCAGGATGTCTAGATCAGTGCACCAAAAGTCAATTCAAACTCAACTGGCCCTAGAGACCTGGCAGCGCCGTCACTGACTACACAAAACGTCTGGATCATCTTCAAGTCTGCCCCAGAGTGTTCTGGTTCCAAGCCAAAACGAAGTTGCTTGCCTCAGGTTCTGGTTGAGTTGAGAAATTTATTCACCTCTGTGTTACCTTCTGGATGACATTTATTTTTATTATAACAAAAGAAATGCTTTAAAGTAACGACTGATAGTAAATAAGCCCTTTCTCCCGCTGAAGACCACCCCTAAGCCGGGAATGAATTTAGAACTAAATACACCTTTCTTTGTTTATTTCTATGATACATTGTTTAAAGCCCCAATAAAATATGTTTATATTCTGCCTTGTTCTAAAGTTACTTCTATTCATTTCTTACCATCCCTTTGAAAAATGTAATGTTCCTGGCTGTCTCTACAAGTATCTCATATGATACTTGGCACACAGTAGACTTTGCATGCGTGCTTATTTAACCGATTTGAGAATGTTTATTGTTTCTAAAAGAAATCCACTTCTCCAAACACATTGTGCTAGAATGTGCTCATTGAAACTTTCAATCCACTAGGGTGATTGCTTTCATGGGGTGGGTGATATTCCAGAAGCCCTTAGAAGACCATTTTTTTTATGGCAGGATGTACAGTATATGTAATAAACATTGGAAAAACTTCAAATCATATAAATAATAGCTCCCATTTTGAAGTTTTATAATTGCTCTTGTAAAGGAAACAAATTAGTTGATATCTTCATAATATTTTGGGAGACTCGACATCTTTTCCACAAAGAACATGTACTTGAACTTTCTCTAGGTAATAGTCTGTACATTATTGTGGCTTATCACTGACATATTAAAGCTGGTTGCTTTTCATGTGTGTGCAGTACTTTCTGTAAGAAGTATGTGTTTACTGTCTTTTAAGTAACTCCTCTCGAGTGGTCCATTACCATGTGAGAATGGACTCATTCAACTAATTCCAGTAGAGCACCTTCACTTGAGAACATCCGTATGTCTGCTGGTTGTGAGTCTGTGTTGTGGTGGCTTTATTTACTCATGTTTCTTTTCTATCAGTAAATGACCAAATTACATTACTCAAGAGACTCTATGGGTTTAAGTCACCCACAATAAATTTTTATGAATGTAATACAATGTTCCAAATTTTTAAAGGTTTGGCTAAAGTTGAACTAAATCAATGGTTTGGGTATTAATCTCTTTTGTATTCAGAGATTTGGTTCTGGCATAAAATCAATAAGAAATAAATAATTTATTTCAGGTAATGGAATTAGTTACTTTTAAAAAGGATTTCTTTAATTGCACCCTTGAAATTCATTAGACTTAACTCTTGAACAGAAGCTACTATAAATCTGGATGCATCCTAAGGTTGAATTTGAAAATCAAATGGGAAAGAAATATAAGTGAATACATGTGGCACTTGTGATCTAAATTCCATCACCTGAGTATTTTCAGAGCTGAGCTCTAGCGGAAAATCCAGGGAACGGGTCTCTCTGCTGAGGAGACAGACTGTCTGTCATTCAGCTTCTGAATCTCAAAGCCTTTAGGTTGCCTTAGCCATTTTAAGTGGTATCTATTATTTACAAAAAGAAACATAAGAAAATAAATATCTCTAATAGGCAACCAATGTTAAATTAAGGAAGCAGTTTCCAGTAAACAATGGTTTGCAAAAGCAGATGTGAAGGACTCTAGTTGCTTCTCATGTATCAGAAAGTCAAAGACTCTGACCCATCCACACCAGTTAACACAAAACATAGCAACTTCCTGTCACAGTTATGCTTGCCCACATGGAATCCAGTTACCCCTTCACAATTATTTTGTGTTCATAAAATATTTTTAGAGAGTTTTGCTTTAAATGTGGTAACTCGACCAAATATTTTTCTATATATTCTACTCACAATTTCAGGACAAATGTGAAAAAATGGGAACTTTCCATGTCCCTGGTTACACTGCTTGGTGAATGTTACAGAGGGATTCAAGAATATATTGGAGATGTCAAATTGTAGATGGAAATCCAAGTGGTGATTATGGGCAGTGATTATGGATAGTACCAGGGGGATGTAAATGGGAGGAAAGGGTAGTTCTGGGTGACAAAGGAAAACTGTTTCAGTGATGAGAAAATGTATACACACATTATGATTTATTTTTCCTTTAAACTGGCCACCTAAAGATGAACAGAAGAATGTTTAAACAATGCAAACCTACTGGCAGCATATCTTTTGGTTGGGGAAGGAAAGACATCTAACTGAAGGAATTCAGTTCTATTGTTTGTTTTGCCTGTTTCTTTTTTAAATCAAAATAATAACTTGTAATCTGATACATAAAGTTAAATTCCTAATAAATTATTTCTATGATCACCAACCTAGCCCAATGCCATGCTCATTTATAAACTGACTGGTTAACTTATTCCAGCTATGTACTTGGTACTGTATTTGTGCAATAATTGGCCCAAATAGAGGTCTCTGCCTTTATGGAATATATAGTCTTCTTGGTAACAAATAGTGACAAGGTAAATTTTATTTAAATATAAATTTTGGGAAGACCTAGTTTTATAATCTCATAAGCTATAAAACAAATGATGCTTATTCTTGTGAGTGCCAACTTTTATCTCTCTCCATTAATTATTATCTAACATTACTCAGCACTTACGAGCACTGCGTGAAAAAGCCCATAAATTATCTTATTTAATTCTCACAATGTAAGATGTATGTGTTATACAATACTGCATAAATACAGTTAAATGATGTACCCAACAGCTAATTGGAGAACTGGATTCAAACTATTAGTTGGTAGAATTTTGCTCTTAGGAGCTTTACTACCCAACTCTGACTGGAAGACAAACAAGGTCTAGTATTCAGCATGCCAATATTTCTAATTAGTTGATACTTCGTTGTGTATATTTAAATCTAGGAACATGCACAAGGAATCAATCAGGGAAGAGAATTTGCCCACCCAGGGTCATCTTTGCAATGTTATTTCTCTCCTCACACAGCTGGGCTGTTGAATATTGCTATTGAAAATCACAAAACTATTCTGAACGGAACTATACCGAGTCATGCTTTCTAATTTTACGACTGCTCACAATTCTTTTGCTGACTCCCTATCACATTTCCTACAACAGCATTTCCACCCCATCCTCCATTTCAGCAAATCCTTTACTTCCGACTTGTCTGAGATTAATGTTTGTAAGTGTGCACTCATGGGGGATCTTTCCTTCTGGCCCTCTGGTTTTCATACTTCCCAGAAACGAACAGTCTTGGAATGACTCTTCTGGTCACCCCTTCCTGTCTTACTCTTTACTGTAAGGATGAGTGATTTGCCAGTGGAATCTTCATCCTTAGGTGTACATTCTTTAGTCAGGCAGGTCAAATGTTTCAGTTCACTCTTCCCTTGCTTGTACTTCGTCTATGTCTTTCAGAGAAATCTGTTCTCACGGAGAATTCTGTCTTTTCTGTCTTTAACATGACAACTTACTGGGCAGGCATAGTAAACACAAGGCATCTGTTAATTCAGCATTTATCAACATAGTCAGTATACATTAACTCAACATTTACTCTCTGGCACTTACTCCTCTCTGGCAGATGAGGAGAGTAGAAGCACTATTTGCAAATTGCAGCCAATAGCTATATAATAAGGGATATAACCATAAAAAAATAGGTATATGTGACCGTTCGGCTTAATTGTGAATTTGATTGACTTGGGAATTCACCAAAATGCACTTTTGGGTGTATGTGGGTGGGTCACAGAGGTGTGATTTGGGGTATTATTCCTGGTCCCTGGATCTTTCCTCTTCGGCATTGTTCCCCTCCTCTTCTTCCAGGAGATGGACTCAGCAGCTTTGTTCTGTAGTGCCTTTCCACGATGATGCTCTTGCCTTTGGGCTATGGATCAAATCCTCTGAAGCCGTGAGCCAAATGAAACCTCTCTTCCTGAAAGTTATGAATGTGTGGTGTTGTGTCCCAAGTGACAGCAAAGCTGACAAGTATAGTGCATTTTAAAGGGTAATACATATAAATAGCAAAGGCAATGTAATGCCAGAGAAATTAGATAATCAAAGGAATGGTTTGTTTCAATGGGATGATTAGGAAAGCATTCCATGTTTTCTATAATCTGTATATTACCAACTCCTCCATGAGAATGGCAAATAGCCCCTTCCCTATTTCGATTATTCCTTGAAATATGTTATGAGGAGGTACACTGCTGTCCCTTCTATACGCACAACGCCACCTATGAAATCGAAGTTCTGAGCGGTTGTGTGATTTTGTTCAAGGTCACACTATCACTAACTAATAGACAAAAGAGGCTCAAGTTTGCTATTACTGTATATGTTCACATGCTTTCGTTAAAACCTAGGCACTTTCTAAACTGTGTAAGGTAAGAACATTGGGATGCATTTGAGGTAGTCAAGGTTTAATTTTTGGCCCCACTATTTTCTAGATGATTTTATAACTTCTCTGGTCTACTCTTCAGTTCTTCTTTTGCAGAAGGTGGAAATAAAAAATTTCTGTGCACTACAGAGAGTTTGGAGATTTACAAGCATGTACTCAAACAGGGCTTCACAGAACCAGACTGTGAGATGAGGAGCTGCTGTGCTAACATTTTATGGAAAAGCAGCCTTGGGAGACACCTGAAGGGAGTAAGCAAAGCAGTAGAGGGACGGTGAGAAGCCCAACAGCAGTTCAGTTGCAGGTGAGGCCTCTGTCAACCACAGCCGGAGTTCTGAGGTTGACTGTTCCTTCTGAGTTGACACAAATGGAGACAAAGGAGCCTGGGTTTTAATTTTCTTGAGTAAGCTAGGTATTAACTGTGGGCTGCTTCT
>RJWT010013880.1:0-21494 GCA_004365215.1 Cuniculus paca
TTGGGTCTAATCCTCAGTGATGGAAAAAGGAAAAGAAAATGTAAAAAGGTATAGTCTTGTTTCCCACTGTTGCCAGTGCCTGGTGTACAGTAGGTGCTCAAGAAATACTTGTTTAAGCCAGTTGTGGTGATGCACGCCTGCAATCCCAGCACTCTGGGAGGGTGAGGCAGGAGGACTGCAAGTCCAAGCCCAGCCTGGACAACTAAATAACTTAGTGAGACCTTATCTGAAAATAAAAGATAAAAGAGCTAGGGATGTAGCTCAGCATGAAGGGCTGGGGTTCAGTCCCCAGCATCGGGAGCAGAGGGACAAAGACTTGTTTAACAAGCAAACACGTGGAGGGTTTTGGAAGAGACAAACCCTAAAGTGGTGGCAAACCTATAGCACTTGTGCCGTGCTGGGCTGTTTGTATCACTGAAAGATCTCAAAGGCTCACCATCACGGAGCCCTAAGGACCTGCCTGCCCTACAACACTGATTCGAGAACTTTCAGTAGTGAAAAGTTTGAAAAAAGAGCAAAATCAATGATGATAACCTAGTCCAGCTATTAGTATCACAGATACCTTCTTCACCCAGAGATGTGCAAACCCCCAATCCACGGCATGTGTGCCCAGATCAGTGGGTGCCTGAAGTCATAGGTGGCACAGAACTCTATACACATTGTGTTTTGTCAGGTGCAGTAAGAGAATAACATTAACTTATAATTAGATAGAACCATTATAACAGTATACTGCAGTGAAAGTTACATGAATGTGGTCTTTTGTCCACAAGCTGTCTTCTTATATGGTACAGTATTTTTGGACCACACTTGATCACAGGTAACTGAATCTTTAGAAAGCAAAACTGTGGATAAGGGAGATGATATTTCACCAGTCCAGAATATGACTCTCCTCCCATCCCAAAGCCATCAGTTATCAGGAATAGGCGGCAGGTACCTGTGTTATCTGGCATGGATGCCTGGTCTGTGTTTCTTTCCTTCTTGAAGACGATATTTCCCAGCTGGAGGACGGAGGACACCACTTTCAGTATGGCTGAGGTGGGGAGAGAAGAACAGACCAATGGCGTCAATATTGTCTATAGCTGTTTGCAGGCTACAGTGGCCGAGTGAAACAGCTGTGTCAGACATTACGTGAGCTATAAAGACCAAAATATTTACTATCTGGCTTTACAAGGAATGTTTGTCAATTCTGCTACAGAGCAACAAGAATGAACGACTTACAACTACAGAGAACACTCTTGACATCTCACAGACACGAACAACAAACAAAAGGCACCAGACACAGGTGAGAAGAGACTGTATAAGTCCGCTTATAGAAAACTCAAGAACAGGCAGAACTCCTGTTGTTAGAAGTCGGGTAACTGTTATGCTAAGATGGGGGAAGTTGCAGGAAGGGGCAGGAGGAAGCTTCTGGGGGCTGATGGTCTCCTACCCAAACAGGCAGTAGTTCCACGGGTGTGTTCAACTTATAAAATTTCCCTGAACTCTCCACTTGGGACATACCCACTTTTCTAAGTGTACATCATATGTTACTAAAGATTTAAAAACCCCTGTGCTTCACTGGATACACGAGTTGCTCATGTTAGCATGAAGAAGGCAGAATTTCTTTTTCTTCAATTGTCCAGGTGGCTCCAGACAAAAACACTGCGTTCCTTGCCAACCTCCGCACTCAGCCCATGTTATCATTATAATGGTGTCTGTGTCAGAAATCCTTACAAGACCACGAGGTTTTGAAGAAGAACAGGACCCGCCCTAATCATCTTGCACTTCTCAAAGCCTCGTCTGGGGTGCAGACAAATGCGGTGAGCAAAGGAAGGGGCACTGATGAGTTAATGGGTGAGTGGGGGATAGAGGATGCATGGAGGGAAGATGGTCGGATAGGTGGAGGATGGATGACTGATGGATGTGAATACTGAGTGTAGATAAATGCAGAAATGGATCACCCAGAGTCCTGGTCTGCAAGAAGCCACTGTGTCCCAGGGACAACCCTAGAGATCCAGCCTGTTCTGGTTTCCCATCAGCCAGGGCTTATAAAGCCCTTCCTAGGAGCTACCCTCCCTCCACGGGGTCCCAGGCCCAGCTCAGCAGCAGAGCACCCCACTGTGTGCACCTTCCCCATACTTCCTGTCACCCTGACAGGAACCCTTCCTTCCCCTTAAAAGTGAAGGCAGCTACTGGTGGCAGGACATGGCCAGAACAATTTAACAATAATGCCTGTAAAGGGGGCTTTGTAAGCTATCAGGTGTCACACTTGTGGGTTTTTTTTCTTTTCTTTTTTTTTTTTTTTTTGTCTTTTTGAGACGGGATATCACCATGCAGTTCAGGCTGGCCTTGAGCTCACTTTGTAGCTCAGGTTGGTCTCGAACTTGCAACGATCCTCCTGCCTCAGCCTCCCAAGTGCTGGGATTACAGGCATGCGCCACCACGCCCGGCTCACATTTGTAGATTTTAAAGTTCAGATTTAACCTAGAGATCACTGAAAGGCCTGCAGAACCCAGGGGAGCACCCTAAATCAGGTTTCTTTATCGTGGCATTATTGAAATTTGTGACCAGAACAAGCTTTCTCCTGTGCGGCACCTAACGTGCTTAATGACATTTCAGGTCTTTCACCACTAGGTGGCAGTTGTGTTCCCCTTCTAGAGACAGGACTACCAAAAAGAAAAAGAAAAAAGAAGTCTGCACTGGTTGAAATGGGCAGAGCAGACTCCCGGTGACTCTGGGGACCCAGGGGGCCACAACTCTGCCTGAGCAGGCTGTGACTCTTCTATTGTTGCCACAGGGAAGATGAGTCCAGTGCTGCTGGCATTTCTGAATTTTCCAGAGTTGATGGAAATGTAGAGTTTTATGTGAAATCTACCCATGTTTAAACACTGAGGGTCAATTTTTGAAAAGTTTTGGAGGCTGTGGTGGCCAAAATTTCCCTCCTGTTGCATCAGGAGCCATGCCCTTATGCCTTCTGGTGCAGTTAATGTTGTAAGAGAAATTACCACAGAGTGGTGAGCCTGCCCACGTCACAGAGATGCACTGACATAGTTACTGGAAGCAAAGGGCTCAATGAGAAAGGGGTGCAGGTTAGACAGTCCTGGGCTCAGAGCCCAGCTTCACCCTGCTGAGTTTCAGATTCTCTACCTGCAAACTGGAGATGGTAACAGCATAGTTACTCCATGAAGTTTACATCCGGGAGATGATGCTTAAGCAAGGGGAGTGGCCCGTGACGGCACTAAATAATGTCAGCCACCTGTAGTGGGCAGAATGGGGGTCCCCAAAGACACATCCACCTGCAAACTGTGAATGTGACCTCATTTGGAGAAAGTCTTTTTAAATGTAATCAGGAGAAGGCTGTCAAGGTGAGGTCATTTCACATCACCTAGAGGGCCCTGGACCCAGTGCCAAGTGCCCTTAGATGAAAGAGAAAACTCACAGTGGGGGAGGCTATGTGACGGGAAGCCGAGGTCAGAATGCTACAGCTGCGAGCCAAGGAACTCGGAGGATGGGCTCAGCAGGGCACAGGGGAGGCCTCCCGGTACTCTGACCTCAGGCCTCTGGCTCCAGAACCAGTGGCTTACCTTTCTGATGTTTTAAGCCACCAAGTTTGCAGTCACTAATCACAGTGGGCTTAGGAAACAAATCTACCTTCCTACTGCTGAGGAGCAGGAAGAAGGATTTTGCAGCATGGACACATACCCTGGGAGGTACGGGACTGGTGTGTACAACTTTAAAAAAAAATCTTCATAGCTAGGAATTTACTCTAACTTCTTAGACTCCATCTAACCAGGGCATAAAAGTAGTGCTTTTATAGAAATTGTTGAAGACAAAGGCCAGAGTGAATTGGGCTATTGAAATCTACCCTGCACATAAAAATATTCAGGCAATGATAATATGGATAGAACCTGGGAGAAGTATCAGTGGTGAAGAACTGACGTCTGTGACATGAGTCTCCACAGCCTGGGCAGGAGCTGCAGGCCTGGACGCTGGCGCCTGGTGTAGGGACTCAGATCCTGGCCCTGCTCCGGGCAGCTGTGTGACCTCAAGTTGGGTATGAGCCTCTCTGGGTTTCTGTGTCACCATCTGACCACCCACACACAGACCTATCCCGCAAGATTGTCCCAAGGGCTAACCTAAACCCAGGCAGTGCTCAATAAATAGTCACTGCCTCCCTGTCATTGTTTTTAATTTTTAGTTTTTAATGGTACCGGGAATTGATCTCACGATCTTGCACTTGCCAGGCAGGCACCGCGCTGCTGAGCTAACTCCCCAGCCCCTCCCTGTCATTGTTATTCCTGTCCTAAGCTTTGGTCTCTACCAGGTGAATCTCCTCTCCTCTCCTTTCTTTTCCTTTCCTTTCCTCAGAAGTCTCTGAAGCCCCCTGGGCATTGGTGGCTCTGAAGCTGTTCCGTGAGAGCAGAGCTCACAGGGGCAGGGAAAATCTTGGTCCCCTGGGACTGCATGATGCTTTGGCCTGGGGCGGACTCCTACCTTCTCTGGCCCCCAGCTGCCAGTCCAGTCTGGGGTTTGTAGCCAGGCTCCACAGGCACAAGTCTGTCCTGTGGGCACTGGTCACTCACACAGCATCTGAATGCTGCTTCTCTCTGCGTACTATCTGCTCCATTATTTAGTTTTTTCTTTAAATTCACTTACCACCAGCTCCTTACATTTATTTATAGGAAACTTGATCTTAAGTGAAACGTCAGTTTTACTTGCTCAAAATAGAGGTAGCTATAAAAATACTGGGAAAACAAGCAAGAAATTCTAGGTCAATGCTTGGCCATGACCAAGCTCCTAGGCTGGAACCTGTTCTCTATGGTTTGAAGGGAGATTAGCAAGTGTTAGAGAGGAGCTGAAGACCTATTAAGCACCAGACTGCCACATTCTCTTTGAAATTCATCCAAAAACAAAAAAGCAGCTGAAAAAGGAGACTTGTCTCAGGGTGGGATTTGACACACACCTCTTGCTGTACAGTCACGGGAACTGTGCTTGCAATATGTTTCCTTCTAGCTTGAGTTTCCGCCTGGCCATGACACAGGTTATAAAAGGTTTTGGAAGGATTAAAATCCCCTTTTCCTATACCAGTTGTGTTGGCACACACCTGTAATTCAGCACTCAGAAGGCTGAGGCAGGAGAATCACGAGTTCAAGGTAAGCCTGGACTGTACAGGGAGATCCTGTCTCAAAACAAAACAAAAACCAAAAGAACTCCCTTCCCACAGACAAAAGCAGGGTTTGGGAGTCCCACACACCCAAGAATAAGCTCTAGAACCAACAGCAACTCGCTCTGTGTCCCTGGGTAAATTCCCTTGCATCTCTGTGCCTCCATTTCCCCATTTACAGGCTGAGGATAACAGCTGATGCCTCCTGGCGGCACTGAGATAGCAAATAAAGCATATAAAGTATTTAGCACATCACTTGTCACCTAATATCTCCGCTTTAAATATATTTTAGCATTTCTAATGCTTTTCCAAAGACCTTACAATTATTTTCACAAGGACAATAATTTAATAAATCTTTTATCAATTAACATTTTAGTTTGTTCCAGTTTTGTACTATTTAAATAAAACTGCACTGGACATCCTGATATCTTAAGGGAGAAATGAGTTAGCACATGCCTGGCACATAGCACACAGCAAGCACTTAATCATTTTACTTGCATTTTTTTTAAAAGCAAGATTAGAAGCACAATTGACCCACGTCCCGAATGAAATGAATCCTACTTGGGGAGTCCACAGCATTGGAGTCTGGACCCAGGACCCTGGCCAGAAACCACAGGTACCACCCATCCATCCACTGAGCCACAGAACCTTCTTGCTCTGGGCTCCAGGTTATCGCTGGGGAGCTGTGCCCTCCCCTTGCGCTGCATTTCAGCAACGAGTGATTTCCTGGGGCTGCAGAGGGCCGTGGGAAGGGAGAGAAACTTTCCACAATCTTGCCCTATGCTCCCAAAAGAGATTAACTTTGAACACAGGGGCACATCCAACCCAGGAGGAAAAATGTTTCCAGAAGCAGTGTTGGGACCAGGAATATTCCTCTGAGCTGTCCCCTTGTTCTCAGGTGCAAGGGTCCCCTGTTACCAATGAGGCTGGCATTGCCACTTGGGGCTCCAAGGCTGATCCCTAGAGATCACCATCCACCCTTACCGAGCTTCCTAAACTCCTGCTAACACATCACCTTCAGCCAGGTTCCCAAGCAGGGAATCCACTCTGCTTTTCAGTCATAAATCCAAAGGGTGCACAGATTGCAATGCAGCTGTCAAAAAACAGCAGCCTGTGTGGAGACCAGATAGTTGGAGGACAGGGGACCAAAATGAAAAAAAACCAAAAACTAGATTCTAAAGAAATCTGAGCCCCTAGATCCTGCTGTACCTGAACCAGCATCCCTGAACTTTTCTACATTATGAGTGAATCATTTTCCTTCTTGCCTGAGCCAATCTGGGACACTGGCAACTGAAAAAGCCTTACCTTAGTCACTTTTCTAGAATGTTAATAAGCCACCCACAGTAGAATTGGTTTTCTTTCTACTTTTCTTTTTAGGAAATGGGATCCAGAGCAGAGATCTGACCACAGCAGAGCCCGCGTGAATTCCAGCATGCCACAAACAGGAAATCAGGTCGCCCAGACTGTGTGAAACCTACACAGCTGCTCTTCCTCGCTGAAGCCCATGATGGACATGGCCTCCAGCGTTTCCTGGAACATCTCGTCATCCTGGGCGGCCGGGATAGGCACAAAGCCATTGGAGAGAAATGTGTAATTGCTGAAGCCTTCCAGAAGCAGGTCACCTAGCAGAGGAAGAGAGGGAAGGGGTCAGTGAGACACGTTTCTACTTCCCATAGGAGACAGGGACTGGGCCAGTACAATTCTTTCCCTTTCTCAAGACTTAGATAGTTTAAAACCCTCCTCTTGCATCATTACATTGTTGGTCTCACTGGCCATTGCTGGCCTCATACAGTGGTACAGGTTGTGCACTGCTCCAGGGTGCCTGGCAGGTAAAATCCAATCTTATAACCATTTGTAAACTACACTCCATGACACAGGGTCACATCTACTCAGTGGAAGGGGTGCCTTTAGTCTTATTTTCCCAAAGGCCTTAGCTTCAGGAACAAACCTGTCTGAAAAGTTAGCTTATCTATTATTATTATTATTATTATTATTATTATTATTATTGCTACTATCTACTTGAGACAGGGTTTCACTATGCAGTTCAGGGTGGCCTTGAACTTACTTTGTAGTCCAGGCTGGCCTCAAACTCACAGCAATCCTGCCTCAGCCTCCTGAGTGCTGGATCCCTTATTATTATTAAATGGGTATTTGTTATGTTTTTATCTCAAATCATACATACACATGAATTTAAAGAATCAATTATCACCAAAAGGTTTATGCCATTCACAGCGATATTCCTTCTACAGTTATTATTTTAGACTATAATAATTACTTCTTAATCTCTCTTAGCTGTTACTTTTGGCAATTACTAGTATCTTTATATATAAAGGGTTGCTATTATACTAGTGTATATACAATAATGCTATATGTATGTAATGTACTATACTATATATATTAAATACCATACCATATGTACTACATTCAAACAGTATGTTGTAATATATACAGCATTATATGTAATAGACTATTGCTGAGTGTGTCAAATTTAGGCATTATCTATGGACTTCCAGTTATTGTGGATGAAGATTTAGCTTTTGATAACCTTCCCTTTCCTCAAATTATTTCAAGTTGAATCAGCAGATAAGTCTTATACCCATGGTTAGCAAATCTGGCCCACTGGTTAGTTTGTCAATAAAGTTTTGAGACACAGCCACCCCCATTTCCCTGTCTGCTTTCATGTTATAATGGCAGAGCTGAATAGTTGTAATGTATACCACAGAGTTCTCAAAGCTGAAAATGTTTACTCCCTGACCCTTTAGCAAAAAGATTTGCCAACTCCTTGCTTACATTATATCTATTAAAACTTGTGCTCTGTATAGTCATGTTCTGTAGTTACACTCATTTTGTTATGGTTTAGTATTCTTTTCCCCAAAACATTTAGCATTACTTTTATTTCTCCTACCCTACTTGCTTTCATTATTCCTCCAATACACTGAATTTCCTCTTCTAACCATCTTTAATTAGGCTGGATTACAAACACTCTTGGAGAGACATCAATAAGAAACTTCTTTTTTAAAACGAGGTCTTTTATGGGTCAAGTCATTTGTGAGTTACTTGGTAAACTTGAGATTAAAAAGACACATGATAACTCCAGCTTTTGGGTTAAGTAAATCCCTGAGTTAAGTCACAAGGATTTGGGTCTTTACCAAGACTCCATTATCCATAATATGGGTAGATTCACAAACATTTTATTCTAAGAATCAAGCCCCTTCCCAGGTCTATCATGAAGAATACCATGGCCCCAGGAATTTTAGCCATCGGCCTTATCCTTGCCCAATTTCTGGAAGACCAAAGACAGAGCACAAAACTGAACTCAAGTCAATAGACAACCAAACTATTGACTTCAATGCCAAATAGAAGGAAAAGGGACATAAATATTTTGCCCTTGGCTACCTCATGGTGGCCCACACTATGACTGCCAATTTACCATATACACTGATGTATAATATCCACGCAACACTTACTGGGGATTGAACTCAGGACCTTGCACTTGCCAGGCAGGTGCTTTGTGACTGAGCTAAATCCCCAGCCCCACCAGGAGATTTAACTAAAAACTAACAGCACCCCCTAGAGGCAGGGCTCTGCAACAACCCCACCACAGCCAGGACGGGAGGTCACACACCCTTTCTGTAATTTTTCTAAACAAAATAACTCTGGGCCACAAAACTGACACGAAACAAAGTATGTATTGCTCTCACACATTTTTAGACTTCACTTTATTGCTAGAAGGCAGGCTCTACTACATACCCATCTTTACAGAGGCATCGAGTTTTTCAGTTACGTGTCTTGCATATTCTTTTAAGACTACTGCGTAACCAGAAGTTATAGCTCCTTGCTGGAACTGTATTTCATTTATATGAAGTGTATGTCTCATTTACATGAAAAGTAATTTTTTTTCGTACCACAGAGATCCACAAACCTCAGCACGCTGCCTGTTTTAGTAAACGAAGTTGTACGGCAGCACAGCTACAGCACACCGGCTTGTGTATCGCCTGTGGCCTCCTTTGTACGACAATGCAGAGCTGCGCAATTGTGACAGAAATGTGAAAGATCTGGGTTTGCTGAGCTGGGGGTGTAGTGGAGTTGAAAAGCCCTTTCCCAGCCTGAGCCAGGCCCTCACAGCACCATAAAAAAAAAAAAAAAAAGAAAAAGTTTGTTGACCTCTTACAAAGGCCACTTCAAAGTCACTTTCAATACATTTGCCATGGAGAATCCTTAATTCCACGAATCTTTCAAATTCTTTATAAATCAAAATGCGTCTTATGTACTTGCAAATCTAACTGACAAATATAAGATGATTGTTCTTCTGCCTTCCTCCAAGGCAGACTGTATCTAACTGCACTTGATTAATGATCTAATGTCTAATTGGGGTTGATGTCTACTATGTCACACAGTAGGTCTCAGTAAATGAGGATGAAAAACAAAGGCCACACTCATGCACCAGAAGGAGATGAGGAGGTGTGCACCTGCCACCCACAGGCAGTGCTTTCTGTCGCCTATCCCAGCCCTGGTGGAAGACCAGATGCAGCCCTGCACCCCACCCCCCAGTCAAGGGTCATGGCTAATTGCTCACTTTTCATCTTCTCCTTGGCTCCTGCAATCAGATAGTAAAAGATGTGGAATGTCCTCTCCTCCCTGGCTTGGCGAATTGCCCGAGACTTCTCCAGCAGATCTGGTGTGGAAGGAGTTAAGGGTGCCACGGTACTTCCAGTGCTCAGCTCACAGAATCCTGACCTCTTCCTCTACCCCTGGGCACCAGCTGCGGAAGAAGCCACGTCCAGGACCCAGGTGAGGCGTGGCAGAGAGTTCTGGACAGTTCAGGGCTGGGCAGGATTGACTGTCGTGCCTGATTCACACAAATTGACCAGCCAGTGAGTGGTGTCCCAGGGATCAGTGACTGAATTTTGGCGATGGCCCCCATGGACACATGGGACCGCTGTGTTGCTGGTAGACACCAGACTCAGAAAGAAGGGGGACAGAGTGAAAAGGAAAAGCATAGAAAGCTAGGGATACAATGCTCCCAGGATGAAGGGCTACACTGGGGGCCTGGGAGGAGATGTTCTGTCAGCAGCCACCACGACCTTGCCTCCTCTCTACAATGGGCTGTCTCAAAACAGGAGAGGCAGTAAGGACACCCTGTCTGATCTGTGCCTCTTGGGGCTCAGTGCTCGATATGCATCATCTCAAGTCAGTTCTGTCAACTGTGCTAGGAAGGAAATGCAAGTATCAGCTGTGTTTTCAACACAAGAAAACTGAGGCTCAGAGATGCAAAATCATTTCTCAAGATCCCACAGCCTAGAGGTACTTAGCAAAGCCTCCTCCATCTTCCCTGCTCCAAAACAGGAAGGAGAAGCAAGAGATCAAAAACACCTCATTAATCAGTCGCAGGGGAGCCACAGGATGGGGTAGAAGCAGCTAGTGGGAGCACAGGACTCAAGACTAAATGGGACACTTTGGGATGGTGGGGCAGGCCCGTCTGTGCCTGGCTGGGTCAGCCAGCCTCATTCTGAGCCCCAAAACAGGTTAACAGTGCCCGGCCTGCTCCGGCCCACTTCCAACCCAGAGGGCAGCAATTCTGACTTTCTCAAGGAGCAGGGCACTGCTGGCTCCGCCCAGAGCTCAGGATTCAGCCAGCCTGGGGCAAAGCCTGAGACGTGCATTTCTAACCTGCAACAGGAATCCTGACACTGCAGGTCTGGGGAAAATACTTTGAGAACCACCGATCTCAAAGGAAAATGCTGAGGCCAGAGGGCCAGGCCAGGCCTGAGGCTTGTGGCAAACACAGCAGAGGAACAGGCAAGAGTGTCTGCTGGGACCACAGGACACCAGGGCCTCGGCTCGGCCGGTTCTGGCCAGGTGGGCAGGCTGTGCAGCTCTGGGACCATCTCTATTGGCAAAAAGCACCTGATCTCAAAAGGTGCTTAAGCAGAAGCAAATCTGAGGCTCAGAGAGGCTGAATGACTTGTCCGAGCCCTACTGCTAACAGGGCCGAGTTGAGAACTGGACCTAGATCCGATTCATTCCATAGTCCACCTTCTACTCCAGGGCACCAAATGTAGCTGGAACATTCTCTGGTTCCACCACTGCCAAACTCATGCTCCTCAAGGTGCCATGAAAACCAGCGCCTTTGAGCCCGAGGGCTGCCTGCAATGCTTCAGAGATTAATCAACCGCTACGCCCGGATCCAGTCCCCAAGTCTGGATCTCTCACTGGGCTCCTCCTCACCAGCCAGATTCGAGGAACAGATGCCTGATGGGAAGGTTCCTTTTCCACCCATTTCAAAGACCACCTTTCTAAGGACAAGAAACCTGGTGTTAGACCTTGGACAAGACCCAGTAATGAGGAAGTGGGGATGATCACACAGTGTCAAGGCTCTGCCAGCCCTTCTACCGCCCCGGCATGGTGTTCCATGAGCTCATTCAATTAATTCACTCCCACAACATCGCTGAGACAGGCACCATCAAGACACCCGTTTCACTGACAAGGCAGAGAGAGGCTGAGTGACTGACCCAAGGTCCCTGAGCTAGGGAGAAATCAATCCAAAATCAAAAGGCTGGCTGGGTTCAAGCAATGATGTCACCTAAATCCCAAGGCCTACATTGCAGGGAAAACAAGCACAAGGGTTGCTCGGGAAGAAACTCAAGAGCCTGGCGTAGGTGAGTGGGTTCTGTGCCTTTCTTTTCTGGAGCCCCTCAGCCTCTGGGCAGGAGGATGTTGGTATGGGTCTCCCTGCGGCCGAGGCTCTGCCAAAGGATACACGTCTCGATGTTGGCGCCCACGATGTAGCCGGTGACGTCGAAGTTGATGCGGATGAACTTGCCCTGTGGATGGGAAAACCCATTCAGGGAAAAGCCAGTTACAGGCAGCCTCAGCCAGACCCGAATTACAGGCCCTCAGGGAAGGAGATGTTGGGAGCGTTTTGGGTTTGGGGAGATTCTTGCCAACGCGCAGAGCCTCGCAGGTCTGAAAGAACCAACCTTGCTGGGCTGGGATGATCCCAGGCCTTACAGATAGAGACACAGGGACCTGCACAGCACCCTCCCGGTCCATCTCATTTGCAATGGCTCCAAGTCCAGCATGGCTGTCCCTTGTTAAAGGAGAGCAGCCCTGTGTCACACTGTTCCTCACGGGCAGAGCCATAAGTCAAGGGCACCCAGTGGCTTGAAGCTCCCTCCCTGCCCGCTCCCTGTCCAGACACACACTGCGCCCGGCACTGTCCAGCTGTGGGATAACCATCTCCAACTGCGGGGAGCCACCTCCTGCAGGACACTGAGCAGAAGCAGAAGTCTGGCTCTTGCATCACCTGTCCTAGCAAGCCCTGGCTGGCATGTCCCATGGGCAGGACAGTGCTGCATCTTCAGCCTCATTTGAGACCTGCCTTGAAGGGGACAGCTGATCCCCTACCCTGGGCACAGGGAAGCTCCACAGTGGAGGACAGGGCTCCAGCCCACCCTGTACCTCAGTTCCTTTCCTCACTTTCTCAGCAGGTGACAAAGGATCACATACTGTTATGTTGGTACACTGCCTCAATCTGAGCAGTTTAGAAGTTTAACTGAGAGACTCAGCAGGGAGCCAGGACTCTTTGTAAATAGCCTCATCCTGGAGGAGGGGGTGACCTCTGTACAATATAAGGGAGGAGAAGAGGCTTGTTTCCTCTCTTTTGCTCCTGCTGCTCTCTTGGAGTGTTGCCCCAGTGCCATGCCACCTTGCCTTGGAGCCGGCCGATTATGGACTGAAACCTCCACAAACAGTGAACTAAATAAACCCTTCCTTCCTTCCTTCCTTTTGGGTGTCGGGTACTTTGTCCCAGCAATGAGAGAAAAGTAACCAAGACACATGCTCTGCCCTGCCACAACTTCCACAGTGAGTGGTTCTCCTGGTGGACATACTCCCCTAGGCTGGCTCAGGTCCCATGAAACCATCACACTTTCCTCATCAGGAAATGAGATAGAGTGACTGGGGTCGACCATGTTGCTGCTACTGCAACAGGGAGCTGCTGGTGGGGCCAAGACAAGCCACTGCCCCTCTCTGCTTCCTGAGGAAGTGACCACCTGCAAGCAGGCACGTTTCCAGAGTTAACCTTGAGTTTGCTCTCAGGGATGATGTCCCATACCACACCAATTGCACCATGTAAGTGCTGTGCTTTATGGTAGAGGTGATACTTCCACTACAGAGATTTTAGGAATCTGGGAGGTGACCATTTGCCTTGCCCCATGATGGTGGGTCTACTGCTCTAACTGGACATAGGCCAAGGATGCTTTGGGTGCCCTATCGTGACCAGGAGAGTTCCAGACACCAAGCATGTCCCCCTCCCCGGTGCCCTTTGAATGCCCTACTTGACATTCATGAAGGTAAAAAGCTTGTTTGTAATTAGTTGAACTAAAAACATAACTCATTTTAGGTAAAAGTATAACAAAAATTAAATGGAAGCTAGGTGTGGTGGTGCACACCTATAGTCTTCACACTCTGGCAGCTTAAAGCAGATTTCAAATTCATGCCTAGCTTGACTTAGTGATAGTGTCTCAAAGTAAAAGATAAAAAAAAGGACTGGGGATGTAGTTCAGGGCAAAAAACCTAGGTTCAATTCCCAGTACCACAAAGAAAGAAAGAAAGAAAGAAAGAAAGAAAGAAAGAAAGAAAGAAAGAAAGAAAGAAAGAAAGAAAGAAAGAGAGAAAAGAGAAAAAAGAGAAAAGAGAAAAAAGAGAGAGAAAGGAAAAGAAAAGAAAAGAAAAGAAAAGAAAAGAAAAGAAAAGAAAAGAAAAGTTGCTGTAATATAAGAAAGCTGCACCTGGGCAGCTCCGGAGAAGGCTGTTCTTGACAATTCTGGGGACCAAAGCCAGGGCTTTGTGCATGCTAGGCAAGCACTGTACCACAGAGCTGCATTCTAGCTGTGTATTATGAATTGTCTTATTTTTCCTTCAAACTACTGTTGGGGCCTCATGCTAATTGGCACTAATCTGCTCTGTGGAGTAGCTGATGTCACCTGAGTCAAATTTCAGCAAGGAGAGAGGACATGGCTGCTTGCTGTAAAACCTGGGCCATGGGGCTCCCAGGGCTGGGAGTGCTACGTGAGTGTGCAAGGCCCAGGAGGAGCAGCAGAGTAGATGCCTCAGCAGGGAGCTCTCCCCGGGGCCCCTCTCCAGAACAACAAGGGCACCCAGCAGAGGGTCCCCATGCCAGGGAGGTAGATGCAGCCTTTCCTCAATCTTCCCTCACTAAGAGCTTCTGGATTCTTCTATAGAGGCCTTGGCTGCTTCTGCACAATAAAACAATTCTTGTGCATGTATCATCAACCACTTACCTTCTGAGTTCTCTGCCCTGTTAGGGTCAAGTAAGAAGAGGCAGGGGGTGGAGGGGGCAGGAGTATGGGAAGCTGGCAGCTCCTGCCCCATTGGCTGTCTACTTCCCCAACTAGACCACAAGCTCCGACAAGGCTCAATCACATCTGAATTGTTCATTGTAATTCTGGGAGCCCAGTACAATGTCTGGTATACAGCAGGCGCTTAATAAAAATTAACCCAGCCCCCTCCCACAAGAGAATGTGTGCGTGTAAGCACTGCCTACCAGAATGATTATTTATGGTTAGCCAAATATATGTTTGGTGAAAGATGTATGTACATGGTATACAGTAGGTGCTCAATTCATGCTTTCCTGGATGAATGAGTATTGGATATATGTGTCTAGCACATAGCAGGTGCTCAGTATATATTTGCAGAATTAATTATGAATGTGAAATGCCTAACAGTGCTTGATACACAGTAGATGCTCATTGGATAACTGGTGAGTGAGTGAGTGAGTGAATGAATGAATGAATGAGTGGCAGGAGCCCTTGGGACACTGGAGGTTTGGGATGAGCTGGGGAAAAATGCTGTGGTGATTTCCACCTCTCCCTTCAGGCTCAGATTCCCCAACACACACACATTCTGCACTCTCAGGAAGGAGGTGACACCAGGGGACCCGAATCTTTCTCAGAAAACCCATGCAGCTCTGCTACTTACGAATCGAGAGGAGTTATCATTCTTCACTGTTTTGGCGTTGCCAAAAGCCTCCAGAATCGGGTTTGCTTGTAGAAGCTGTTTTTCCAGCTCTCCCTAAAATTCATTCACATGTAGTTATTGGAGAAACAACCCTGGTCCTAACAGTTCCCGGGAGAGCGAACAAGACAGACTTTGCCCTTAAGCCAGGGGCTTTCTCCTACCTTCTATCCCTGATGGAAATGTTGAAGCTTACTGGGTGATTCAAAGAGCTATCTGACAGCTAGGATAACTGTTCTCGAGGAAGAATGCTCTTTCAAAAACAAGGGCCTACCCATCTACGCAACGTTATTGCCACTGAAGTCTACCACATTGCATAACACCAGGGACGTCATTTACATCCTAGTGAAGAGTACCCCCTGGGGTTGGCCAGTACACAGCCTGTCTTGCTGTCCGTGGTCATCGTGCTGCAGCTCATATTTAATGAGCAGCCTTTTTCAAGTCAAGTGACTGTAATCCTTCTCCTGGTTGTTTTGGTGTGACTTCTCAAAGTTGTATTGTTTCCTTGGTCTTGTTTTCTAAAGCCTCCTGACAACTAAGAGAGGAGCAAAACCCACCAGGATCCTCTTAACTGACCGCAGAACAAAGCTGCAAAGCAGGTTGCTTGAGCTCCATTTATTAGGTGAAACGCTGCTGAGACAGGACACAGCCCACCGACTCCCCGCCCCACCCCCGCCGGGGCGCCTGCGCACAAACGCGGTCACGTGATTAACGTGGCGTGAAAGGGCCAAGGAGGTAAGTCAAGCCTGGAAAGTGATGAGCTGCTCTCTGCCCAGCCCGAGAACGTGGCGGCTGCTATTGGAGCCAAGGGAGGGGTGGGGTCCGGGGTTCCTCCTTGCTCCCTGTCTTCCTTTGCTTTCCCTCGCAGGCAGCAGCCGGCTGCGCAGAAGCCAGGAGGGCACCCAGCAGGGAAGAGGGTGGGCTCCGCTGTTTCCTGCAGCATCGGCAGGAGCTGCCCCAGGACGCAGCAGAAGGCTCCTGCTTCCCTCTGTGCGTATTTATGTATTAATTTTTCGTGCCTCCTCCGTTGCCCTTCCCAGAATGGAGGAGAAAGCCCCGTCTCTATGGAATGCCAGGCCCCAACCAGAATTGCGTAGTGTTGGAAACCAGCAAGGAGCATCATGGGCTTTTCCTTGGCTAGCAGGAAAGGACAAAAGGAACCCCTCTGTCCACACAAACTTTGAGGTTCCAATGTCTTCCTTGAAAGGCTCCTTCTCTAGCGTGAAGATCCTAGCAGGTAGGGCTGAATGATCGTCACAGAGGAGCTTTAAGTATTCTCATTTTACACCATTGAAAGCATGGCTCAGAGTGACTCAGTCGGCCAGGGTCACAAGACATCAGATAGCAAATGAGAACTGGATTCCCCTCTGAGCCACAATACTGCCGCCCAGCGTCTTCCTCGCGTGTGCTCTTTCTAGGTCCTATAGAGACACGCCGAGAGTCTCCTCCAGGCTGGGAGCTGTGTGCCAGCCCCCTGCCCCAGCTCTGAGTTACAGATGAGCTTATACTTGCAGACCAGGTCGTGTGGCGTAGCTGGGGCCTTACCGCGCCACCGAAGCTGTGCGCCGCGAGCCTAAGACTGCTCCTGAGCACCCGGCATGCAGAAGACGGACACGCACTGCACACACATGCACAGACACACAGGTGCACGGGGCAGGGCTGCGGCAGGGAATAGGAGGTGGCTGGGAGAGGGAGGGAGGCATGCCATGATGTCAATGAAGCCAGGAAAGCTTTGGGGCCTGACAGTCCTAAACCGCTCAACCAGACAGGGCGATGTTTCTAGGGCACTCTGGGCAGGGGCCCCAGAAGTGGACATATTGGTGGGAAGGAGGAGGGGGCTCATCCTGAACCAGGGAGATCAATCCCGGACAGGAGATTCTAGCAGAGGCCCTGTGGGTGGCAAATGCACTCTTCACCCCACCCTGGCATCTGACACCTAAAGGACAGTATATGGCTGCATTTGTTGACTTGGGACATGAAACTCAGGGGCCTGTACTGATCTATCCCCAGCTGGGGCCCAGGGGTGCGACAGGAACATGCAGATAGATCTAAGTCCACTCCGTGCCACCCGCACACACCAGGAACACTCTCAGTTACTCACGTAGGCAAGAGATGGGCCTTGCTGCGGTCAGACAGTACGGTATAAAACAAACGTCAGTGTTATTTCCGTTGCTCGCGCATCGGGGGCTGGGGATGTGCAATTTCAGCCCTCCCCCCCAACACCTGGACTCCCGGAGCATAGCAGCAGGCATAGACTCCGTGTCCCTTTTTTTGGTATTGTCCCTCCCTCTTCTAATTCCTTAGACATTCGGAAATGTTGAAGGGTTTTTTGTAATGCCAGCGACCAAGGGGACATTTTCAAACATCATTGGGCACATCGCGCTGAAGCGTGTTCACATACTGTTCACTCCTATGTGCGACATGAAGAGGAGCCATTAGCAGTAACTATTGTTTTGTATTTGCACTATGTAGGAAAAGGCAGTGAGAAGCCCTTACCACACAATGGAGCCATCTGTCCCCATGTCCCTGCACGCTGCCTGAGAACCAGCTTGCCTGGGACCACGTGGACAGGCAAGACCTCTGGCTCCTGTGTTTGTTTAAGGAAAGTCCCTGAAGCTAGGACTGCTGCCCACCAGTCTCCAAGGGCCTGCACACGAGCTGGCCGCTGCGACTGCACAGTCACCTCTTGGGGACTGACGCAGAAGTCACAAGCAAGGCCTGCCATGCCACATTAGAGCTCCTTCTACCATCTTCCTCTCCCCAAACCCCAGAGACAGGGCAAGACACCCTCCTCTGGGACAGATGAAGCAGGGCAAACCAAGGAGGGGAGAGGGAGGGCTCAGGAGGGGACGCTCTGGAAACCCTTATTCCTGTGGGGTCCCTGTGAGTCCTTCCAGGGATTACTTGATGATTCCCTCCCTCTTCCATTTGTCCTGAAGCTCAATGGACACAGTGATGGCCTCTCCTTCCTGGACTTATCTCTGTGGCACTGGCACACAGGAAGGGCTCAGCCACAGTTACAGAAGCCATCGGACCAGAACTCCTGTGCTAAGTGACTTCCACATCCTCTCGTCCCAGGGGATGGAAACACCGAGAAAAGAGCAAGTCCAAAGCGCACCTCAGCTCAGGGAGTGCACAGAAATTCATTTAAGGCAGGGATTCCTGATCGGGCACGACTGGGGCTCACCCCGGAGACATCTATCTGGCAGTGTCTGGAGACATTTTTGATAGTTCCAAGAGGGGGCGAATGCTGCCGGCATCCAGTGGGTGGAGGTCAGGGTTGCTGCTAAAAGTTCCTTGAATGCACAGGACAGGCTGGGGGACAGAATGAGCTGTCCATGTGGCCACTGCTGAGAAACCCTGATAGGAAGCTGGTGTCCACTGCCATGGGAGGGCTCACTGCCTGGCCTTGGGATGGGAGTCCAGCTAGACAGGAAGTGCCCAGCTGGCCACCTAGCCACGTGGGTATCGAGTCCTCATACACTGTTTGGGGCAGGCAGTGGCACCAGACCTGTATTCTGCTTCAGCGTCCTCTTTGTACTAGATCAGGCCCTGAGATGGAGCCTCGACTGCCAATCATAGCCACCCTGGGGACCCGCCACTCACCGTGATGCTGGTGTCCTTCTTGCCCTTGTGTGAGGAGGCCACCACGGCCAGGTACTGGATGACCTTCTTGGTGTTTTCTGTTTTGCCAGCTCCAGACTCGCCTCTGAAAGACATGGGGACAGTGACCTCAGGGAACCTGAACAGGTGTCCCCAGGGCTCATACCCTGAGCAGAACAAGTGATGGCATCATCACTGCCATTCTCCAGGGGGAAACGGAGGTAGGAAGGGGTCACTTGCCCAAAGACACACAGCCAGAACGGGGCTGAGCTGAACCTCAGACCCAGGTCTAATACTCAACTCCTCCCAAGAGGATGAGGTAAAGGATTCAGATGAGAAAGAACGGGTGAGAGGTGGGGGAGCTAAGTTTCACTGCAAAGGGCAAACTTGTATCTGTTCGGAATTGACTGCTATTGAGACATCATTAGCGTGGTTAGAAATGGAGAGACCAGGTGAAGGGTGGTATTGAAGGGAGACATAAATATCCTCAGAGCAGGAGGACCTAAACTCCCCTCATAGAAAAAGAACCGATTGCCGGGCGTGGTGGCTCACGCCTATAATCCCAGCACTCGGGAGGCTGAGACAGGCGGATCATTGTGAGTTCGAGACCAGCCTGGGCTACAAAGTGAGCTCAAGGCCAGCCTGAACGGCATAGTGAGACCCTGTCTCAAAAACAGGGCTGGGGATCTAGCTCAGCGGCCTAAGCGCCTGCCTGGCAAGCTCAAGGTTGTGAGTTCAATCCCCAGTGCCGCAAAAAAAAAAAGAAAAAGAACCAATTATCCCAGGACCCTCATCCTATGGGGAATCCCCCCGAAATATCAGGCAACCAGCTAACAATCTCATTTATACAACAAAAAGAAAACCTTAAAGTCATTCATGCTGTAGTGGACATGACTGATAGGCATTGTGTGTCAAAAGAATACTCCTAGGATATGTGGGTAGATTCTTTGACCAAGGTAGACTTCTTAAGCCAGCCGCCCATCTGATGGCTTTGTGCAAGGGCTCCTGACCGGCCCCAGCGCCCTGCTCCCAGGGCGAAGGAAGCTCTCTGGGCTCTGCTGAAGCTTTCCTCCTTCCTCGTTCTCCTCTGTTGTTCCTTTCTTTGCCTAAACTCTCCTGTTTTCTGAGCTCATTTTGTATTCTAAAATATAAGAGAGTTTTTTTTTAAAGTCTGCACAAGAATTCGTCCCCCCTCCCCGAGGTCAGCTCAAGGTTGTCTGTGCTGAACCGGTGCCGCAGAGGCCAGCACACAGCGTCCGCTCCGCTTCCTAATTAGGCAATGAAGACGTCGATGTTCTCTGCCAAGGGCAGGAAGAAAGGGAGAGAAAGGAGGAAGGAAGCACAGGAGCACCGGCCCAGCTGCGCTCTCGCTGTCCAGGAGTGGCGAGACGCTGCACAGGGCTGTGCCACCCTCTTCCTGCCCGCAGCCCTTGATCCTTGGCGGCACCGTCGTTTCACAGCCTCAGAGGCGGTTTGGAAAAGAGGACCCACAGATACATTATTTCATCTCCCCAAAAGGGAAAGAAAGTGAAGGCCAAAAAACCTGAGTGTGTTGTTTCTTGGTTTTTGGTTTTTTTGAGACAGGGTCTTGCTGTGTAGTCCAGGCTGGCCTTGAACTCACAGCGATCTTTCTGCCTCAGCTTCCAGAGTGCTGAGATTACAGGCATGGGCTACCATGCCTGGCTTGGATTTTTTTTTTTTTTTTTTAAAGAGGAGAACTGAGTAAGTTGAGGGGAGCAAGCTCTTCACTGTTTCCCATACATAATCTTTGTGTTCCACCTGTCTGCCAGTCACGGAGGCAGGACTGGTCTCCTCACCTCCTCATTATTATAGAAGAGGACATCCAGCCAGAGTGGGCAAGCAACTTGTCCTAGGTCACACAGCGAGGCAGGGAACAGTCAGAATTCAGTCAGGTCTCTGACCCCAGGGCCATCAGGACTCTTCCCTGCATTCCGTGACACAGGCCTGGCTCTCTAGTAGCTTGCTCTCTAAGGCCAGAGGAAGGACGGGGGAGAGGAAATGGTATGTGTTGGAACCCTATGGTGTGCTGGTCATTGAGTTCACCAATCTTCATTTAATCCTCCTGACCACCTGTGGAAGGAGTTACTGATTATCCTCATCACCCATCTGGGGAAACTGAGGCTCAGAGAGGTTAAGGTAAATTATTCCAGGTCACTATTGCTCCTGCTGTCACGCAGAGGGGGAATAGAGGAGGCGCAGGACTGACTTAGGTGCACTTGGAACCACAGTGTGTACTGTACCTTCTACTGCCTTTGCTTGATACATGAGAAGAGGAGAAAGACAGAGCCAAGTCCCAGTCCTGCTCCACCAGCGTTATTCCATATAGTCTAGCAATTTTCACTCGCCTTAGTAGGCTCTTTGAAAATGTTACCAGGGATCAAGGAACTAAGCCAGTTGGTCATTTACACCGGAGTATGAACTATTTCAATCTGCTCTTGTCAAAATATTTAATAACTTCACCCAAAAAATGAAAGCTCAGTTCTGATCAGAGAAAGAGGAAGGAGTCAGAGTTAGGAGTACAGCAAACCACCCATGTGGGTGGCCCTGGGCCTTAGCTCTGGGACATGGGCAGGAGAGCAGCCCTTATAAACAACGTGAGTAGAACACACTCTTCGTTCCAAGCACACTGGCATCCCAGATCACTGCCACCCTCTGCTTTCTCCCCACAACCCCCCTTTCTCCACCTCTC
>RJWT010013881.1:0-21463 GCA_004365215.1 Cuniculus paca
TTTTTTTTTTTTTGGTAGCTGCTTGCTGCTTGCATTCACTCCACAGTCTGCACCTTTGTTTTTTATGTTATTTGCAGCTTTTTTGGAAACTAGCCTGGTCTCTTCATGCTTGAGTTTGTAAATGGCTTTTTCTTGGTTTGTGTTCTGGTCAGGAGTGCCACCACATTACCAAGCCACGTGGCTAGCCATATTGCCCGCCCTGTGGCCAGTCACCATCTTGCCTTATTACATCATGTAACTTTCACGTGGCATGTCTCACCAGCCACTGCCATTTTTTTCTTTATCCCTTTTTTTCTTAATAACCGACTTCATGAACTAAATCTCTAATTTTAAGGAACATACAAGCTTGTGAGAAAAAGAAGAGGAAACCTTTTTATTTTCTTTCCACATAAAAAAGAGAAATTGTACCATCTCTTTAAGAACTCCAGAAAACCAAGGGTGGGGTGGGGTGAAACTTCAAACAGAGGGCTGAGACAGTCCTGGGAAAATGCATGTGCATGCAATGGGGTGGATGCAGGCCAGTGGGCATGACCATTAAGCATTCCCAGTAAGGTGTGACCACCTTACCGCCAAGAGGAGGAAGAGGGGCCCCCAAGGCCAGCACACAGGAAGTCCTAAGCCTCCCCAACTGGGCACACAGGATGAGTTATCTTCTTTCTCCTTTCCACCTTGCCTTGGCCCAGACACCTGGGTTACATGCCTGACAAGCCAAATGGCACATGGGGTGGGTGAAGCCCCCCATGAGCAGGTTCACAGAGCCACCAATCTGGGACAAAGTCTTAGCTGACTTCAGGACCAACGGCACCAAGGTGCTGTGCCCTTATCAGGCCCACACCAAGCCAAGAACAACAGCCATGACAGCGGCCCTACAAGAGCAGATGCTTGAGCCACCAGTGCTATGCTCCCCTCCCCCAGGTTTCAGCAAACAGCACCAGCTGCCACTGGTGCTGCAGATGCACTGGGGACAAATGTGTGCATCAGCCACTGCGTGTGCTGTTTACCAGCACTCCTCCTTCCAGTTCCAAGACCTTCTTGGGGCAGTTGCCTCTTGGCTTTTTTGCTTCCTTATTTAAATACAAGTAAGTAAAACACCTATACCTGACGCCTGGACAGAACAGCATTTCACAACACTTAACTCTGAACTAAAGTAATTGTGCGTGTACAAAAACAGAGCTACCCCATTCTTAATTCTTTTCCCATTGAAATAAATACAAGAGATGTTTTTTCCATTTGGCTTCATTCTAGTTAAGTAGAGTCACCAAGGGATTTGAAATACCAGCCAAAGTATCTAGGGATTTAGAATAAATACAAGTTGGACCATCAAGTGGTTCAACCAAGTGGCTAAAAGAACTTTGCTTTGGAAAGTTCTGCCATTAACTCATGAGAATTAAAGGACTAAGCCTGGCCAGCAAGGGACTCAGCCCCCTGGTCCCTAAGGAGGTAATGGGTCTAGATATAAAGACAAAAGCCCTCAGGGGGCTTTCTTCTGTATTTCCGTGTTCTCAATACTGTTATCCCACTGAGGTTTGGGCAGATATTTGTTCAGACTGTGTAAGTCTCAGGAGAGGCACCCCGTGAACTTCAGATCTCCCGCTTCTCTGTGTTACAAACTTTAAGAAGTGCAAGCCTAGTTTACTCCTTGTCTCTCTGGGTCCCAAGACGAGTAAATGAGAAATCTATTGGATCTTGTAACTACACAGATTCCATGGACTTTGTCAGTAGGGTATATCCTTGATGAGTGAGATAGGTTTGAGCCTGACAATTTAAAACAAGAATAGCTTATCTATTATTGCAATGCAATCTAGCTAGGTTCAGTACAAGCTAGGAGTTGATAAAGGATGGGTATGGAATGGTGCTTTAAACTACTCTTCTGCTGCAGCATTTCTGCTTGGAACATGAAAAAAGAGAGTAAAGGTTGGAGTGAAATGCTTTATGTTAAGGGTTTTGTGACTGTTTAATAAAGAGAATGCTCAAGACCTGTGGTAGTCAGTGCAGGCCCTAGGGAGGTAAAACATATCCTGGAGGACCTTATTCAAAGACCCCCCACTTATTTCTCATGGGTATCTCAGTCTTGCTGATTTTTTAGGGAGGATTTTCTAGGGAGGATAACTATACTAGGAGGTCTCATTGACTTCTCCCTTATAATTCTCAGACCAATAAATCAGGTGCATCTTTTCCAAGTGGGATCTACATAAGAGCCTAGTGCCTTAGAGGAGCCCAATATTTCTCACGTCCACTGTCAGCCTCCTCAGTCAGTCCTAAGTCCCACGGATACACACAGACAGCTTTAGCCCAAAGTCAAACCCAAAGTAGCGCTTCCTTCTACTCTCATTCACAGCCTGTTCTGCCCCGAAGAGAAGTTGCAGGGGTAGAAGAGAATACTTGAGTACTGGTCTCTTTTTCAGTTGCAGGTGTTCAGTAATGCAAAAATCAACTGGACCAACTATTAGGAGACCCTAGAATGTATGCAGATGGAGTTCCAAATTTTGACCTTTCCTTTTGCTTTATTATGGCTAGGTGTCAGATGCATTTTAACCACTTTCTGTACCTCAAATGAAAGGTAAGAATCCTGCAAGAGAGTAGGAGCTGTACTGATAAACAATGTGTTTTAAAGAGAGGAAGGAATCCATCCTCAAGAGGCTATTCTCCCCTCAATGAACCAACCTAGAACTATAATAATTGTCATGGGCTAGAAATGATGTCTAGTATGCTAGTTGCTCTTATAATGGGGATGAAGAGGTGCATTTAAAAGTCTCTTAATTTTGATAAAGTGAGTGGACCCATACAGGGTAAAGAGGAAAATCCAGCTCTCTTTTATAACCAATAAGCAGAATCCATTCACAAATAAACAAATATAGATCTATCTTCCAGGAGGGCAGGGAGAGACAATAATGGGATAACATTTCATCAGTCAGTCAGCTCCAGATAATGAGCATAAGCTGCAAAAACTTCAGATGAGGCTGCAGACACTGATGGCCTAATTGCTGATGCAACGTTTTCTGTGCTTAGCAATTGGGATCCAGAGGAGAGACAACAGAGATATACTAAAGCTCTAGTTGTAAAAGTTGGCAATGCTTTAACCCACTCAGTTCATCTAAGGAAAAGCGCAGGGACAACTGAGGAAAGGGTTCCTGTTTCAAGTGCAAAGGAACTGGACACTGTCCATGAGATTGCATCAAGCCTCCCCCTGAGCTCCTTTCCATATGTGAGACAGTTAATGTGCCTGACTTGTGGCACTGGAGGTATGAATGTTCCCACTCCTAGAGAAGGACTAGGAGAGCCAACACCATCACTTCCTGCTCTGATGACGAAGAGGCTCAGAGGATCCTGCAATGCTCTGGTTCAAAGACATTCTCACCTCCTCTGAGGGACCACTGGTAATCATGGGTAAGGCAATTCAGTTGTTTATTGATACAGGGGCAGCTTTTTCTGTTGTGATTCCCTTCTCTGTAAAACATTCCTCTAAATCTATAGTCATTGTTGGAGTCAAGGGGACTCCTAATCAGAAATTTTTATTTCTCCTTTGCCCAGAAGTTAACCACTTGTCAGACCTGACCTAAGAAAGACCTTTACAATAAAACATGCTGCTCTCTACAAATAACAGGAATCCACTAAAAGAACTAGTGCTGTCCTCAGCAAACAGAACAGATGTTCATAAAATATTTAGGACCAGACATACAATATTCCAGGTGCCAGAATGTCCAGCAAGCAGTGTCTACACATGTGTGCTGATTAGCCTTGGAAATCTGACCCCACACATTCCATCCAGATTCCTTGTGACTATAAACCCTGTCTCCAAACCATGTATTAACTGATTGCTTTCGCTAGACCACCTAGTGATGTCATTCTGATCTCAGCCTGTGTGTACCTAATGGGATAAAATCTAGCCTTTCCCCACACAAGCCCATCTCTGTTATTTCCTCATGTGTCACCTTTAACATTTTGGTGTTTGGAACCTGGGATGGGAGAGCTCTCTTTAGAGGACTTTACACCCTATCTTGAGCTTTTCTCCCACTGAGGCTACCAAGTGATGATCGGCGCCCTGGACCTCGCTCCAGTGCTTCAGGCAGCTCCTCAGCTTCCATCACACTGACCGCTTAAGATCTGGTAAGCTCTCTTTCCACTCTCTGAGCTTCTAATACTTTCCCCATAGTGCTTCTGCTGGCTACTCCCTTTTCAGGCCCTTAGACCTTCTCCCTCTCCTTTGCCACTGCTGCTCCCTAGTTCTGCCCTCTCCTCTCACTTGTCCTGGAAAAAGAGAGGCATGCCCTGATGTTTTGTGTCTGTAAACCTAGTGTCACTCCTAGAAACACCCTCCTCCCAGAGACTGACTCCCCTTGGTAATTGACCAATTGCAGTGATGGCTGCCTTGATCACTTACCAATGCTCCATTATGGACTTGCATCTCAATTGGATATGTGCATTTGGGGACCCTGTAGCCACTCTCATTTTTGCCACAGTAAGCATGACAATTACCTCTTTCTGCTCTTCATGGGGAACTTGCCTCTTTCTCTTTCCCCTTCCTCCCCCTTAGCCTGTCTTTTAAAAATAAATGTGAAACCTCTCCATGTCTGACCTGATCTGAAGCCCAAGTATCTAATAGTGTTTTGCAACATCATAATGCCACAGTACAAACTGGACAATGGCACATCATGCCCAGAAAATGGCACTTTTTGATTTCTCTATTCTGCAGGACTTAGACAAGTAATGCCAGAGGCAGAGAAAATGGTCAGCACTGGCTTATAATCAAGCCTTCTTTACATACCATAATATTCCCACTTTGTGTGCCTTGTGTGATCCCTCACAAATCTGTCTTCTTTCCCTCCTGTCTACACCCACTTCATGAGACATAAGACTTCTCTCTGACAACAGAACCAACTGATCTTGCTGTCCCTTGGCAGTGTCCAGAACTTCCTGCCACTGCAGACACCTCCTCCACACTCCAGAGCCTCCCACTACTTCAGCTGCCCCTCCTCTCTCCCCAGAGCCTCCTGCTGCTATAGCCACTTTCCTCCCTTCTATAGGGTCTCCTGCTGATCCACTGCCATTCCTTCTATTTAGTCAGCACTTCCCCTTGACTATACTCCTCTTCTGTACACTTTTTCTGACCCCGCTCCCCACCATACCTGATCTGGATTATAGTTCAGCCCCAAAGCCCTGCTTCTTGTCCCCCAGTTACCACTCCAGGATGTGGCAGGAGCAGAAATGATAGTCAAAGTTCATGTTCCTTTCTCTTTTATAGACCATTCCCTAATTAACCAGTGCCTGGACCCCTCCTCCACAGATCTCGCCCAATGTATCTAAGAGTTTTGATACCTAACTCAGCCATATAACCTAATCTGGACTAACTAAAACATGATCATTCGTTCCACTCTCTCTTCAGAAAAATTTAAATGAGTGATCTCCCTGGCTCAGACCTATGGAAATGAGCTGTACTTCCTTCAGGCTGACATTCCAGTAGGCATTGCAGCTGTTCCCCAGGAAAATTCACACTGGAATTATCAGGCAGAATCTGAGGACACAGCAAGCTGAGATCACATGTTTCTTACTGAGTAGAGGAACTTCTCAGGGTGGCCTATAAGGCAGTTAATTTTGATAAGCTAAAGGAAACCATTCAGAACAAGGATGAAATTTCTACTCAGTTTATGGCTCACCTGGCTCCTGCCCTTAAGCAATGCAAAGCAATACACCCAGAAAGGCAAGAGGGACAACTTATCCTAAAGATGGATTTTATTACTCAATCAGCATCAGACATTCATAAAAAGTTACAGAAACTGGAGGATGGCCCCCAGACTCCACAACAGGGTCTTATCAATTTGACTTTCAAATTCTTTAATAGGAAGATGAAAGTGCTCTAAAACAGCACATTTCTGAACTTCAAATGTTAACTTTTGCTGTAAGAAACCTTCAAGCTGAACCAGGCCTCCAGTTGATAGCTAAAAGCATTCCTAAGATCTTCCTACCCAAGGGGTTCGCCCCAGGGCCATTTATCAATTGTCACCAGAACAGTCACTGGGCTAGCCCATAACCTGAGATTACCCCCAACCCATGTCCTTCCTGTGTGGGTCCCTAGTGGAGATCAGATTGCCCAATGCTGACAGCCTCCCCTGCGACAATATGGCCCCAGGACCCCTTAACCAGCTTTCTCCCAGACCTTCTTGGCTTGACCACTGAAGACTGACTCCACTCAAGAGCATGGGAGGCCCCTGAGAACAACTCAAATGCTGAGCTCCAGGTAACACTTAAAGTGGAGGGTAAGTCCATCGCAATCCTAATTGACACTGGGGCCTGTCACTCCACTTTGCTTTTCTTCCAAAGGCCAACTTATTTGGCCCCAGTTACTGTTGTCTTCAGATGTGTAAAAGATTCCCCAGTCTGGTGCCAACTGGATCAACATCTTTTTTCACATTCATTTTTAGTCATCTCTATCTGTCCCATTCCCCTTTTAGGATGAGATATCTTAGCCAAGTTGTCAACTACTCTGACTATCCTTACAATTAAAATCATCCCCTTTAGCTACCCTAATGGCTTCTTTCCTGTCCCCCTTTCCCCCAGGCTCCCATAATCTCCCCTCATCTCAATTCTAGAGCCTGGGACAATTCCACCTTATCTTTGGCTTCATTTCATCAACCACTTAATATCCTTCTCCAACATAATCACTTCTACTCTGCCCCAAAGCATTACAACACTTCTGATCCAGTTTAGCAGGGACTACAGTCTATTATATTTTGTCTACTGTGACACAATCTTTTTGTTCTTGTCAATTTCCCTTACAACACACCTATTCTCCAGGTATAAAAGATGACTCTTACAGATTGATACAAAATCTCTGTATTATCAATCAGATTGTCCTTACCACATACCCTATGTGCCTAAATCCTTGCACCCTGTCTTCTGTCCCTGTGTCTACCACTCACTACTCTGTCCTAGATTTGAAAGATGTCTTTTTCATTGTTCCTTCCTCACTGACTCTCTTCATCTTCACCTAGACAAATCCAAGCACTCACTAGTCTCAGCAGTTAACCTGGACTGTCTTGCCTCAGGGCCTATAGGACAGCCCCTACTACTTCAATCAGGCCCTTCCATGTAATTTACTTTCCTTTAATCCCACCTTCTCTCACCTTATGCAGCACATAGATAACCTTCTCTGCAGCCCCTCCTATTAGTCATCCCATAAAAACACTTTCTTACTTACTATTGCAGCCTCTAGATTCCAAGGGATATCATGTATCTCTCTTGAAGGCCCAAATATCTTCCCTGTTTGTCACGTATCTGGGCATCATTCTGCACAAACATACCCAATCCATGCCTCCAGACCATGTCCACTTGATCTTCTAGATCCCAGCTCCCACCACCAAACAATAGCTCTTTTCCTTTCTTGGTATAGTAGGATACTTTTGCCTCTGGGTTCCTGGATTTTCCCTTCTCACTAAATTCCTCTATAAACTTGTAAAGGGAGATCCTGATGAGTGCTTAGATCACAAGACCATTCTTCACTCATCTTTTCAGGCCTTAATAAAATCCCTAAAAACAGCCTCCTTCTTATCACTTCTAGGCCACACCTAACCCTTGAATCTCCATACAGTTTAACACAGGGCATGTGCAGCAGGAATTCTGTCACAGGGTACAAACCCAAATCTGATGTGTTTCTGTCCAAGCAGCTTGACCCCACTATCTCAGGCTGGCAACTCTGCCTGTGTGCTGCTGCTGCTGCAGCCCTGATGCCCCTTCAGGCACTAAAAATCACCAGATATACTCCTCTCACCCTTTACTCCTCCAATAATCTTCAGGGACTCATGCCTTCATCCACTTCTTAAACCTTCCCTCTGTCCCTTGCCTTTTTCAGCTCTATGTGCTTTTCACAGAAGCTCCCAGAGCTACCACTGAGTCCTGACTTTAACCCAACATCTCACTTCATTAATCCACCACTCCTTAGAAGGCCAATGCCACAAGACTGTATGTCTCTAATTTACCTAGCAACCTGCCCTTTCCCACACATCACCATACCCCTTCCCTATCTTGACCACACCTGGTCCATCAGTGAAAGTTCATGTAAGTCCATCCCCTACTCTCTTAACAGGCAGAATATGTTATCATCCCTCAGGCTTCTATCATAGAAACTTCAGACCTCCCTCTGCCCACCTCTTCTCATCAAGCTGAACTAATCAGGCTGAACTAATCATGCTGAGGTGTGCCCTCACACTAGCTAAATGCTTACAAGTTAATATCTATACAGTCAAGGTACATAACCATCTGGATAGAAAGGGGATTTCTCATGTCTGGGGCATCTTCAATCATTAACAACCCACTCATTAAAGCCCCTCTTCAGGCCGACATATTGCTGACATGGGCAGGAGTGCATCACTGCAGGGGACAACAGAAACTTTCAGATCCTATAGTTGCTGGAAATGTCTTTGCAGATAAAACTGTTAAAGAGGCAGCCAGCCTCCTCTACCACACCCCTAAGGGTCAGAATTTCACCCTTTATGGCATAAATGCAGCATCTTCCCCTTCTGAACACCAACAATATCAAGACCTTCCCACAAAAAGTGGCTGGTTCCTAAGTCAGTGAAAGTTTTTCCCTGCTTCACATTCTCATATCCTTTCATGACAATTTGTGCGCAGGTTACAGACCTCTGACCTATGTCCTTGAGGCTTTATTTGCTTTTCCTCTTAGAAAACTCTTCATAAAGCTACCACTGCTCAATCCTCTGTCTGCCATGCCACCACACCTCATAGTTTTCGGAGGCACCCTGTTTCCTACCCACCAAGCATGAGGCTTCTCTCCAATTAGGACTGGCAGATTGATTTCACCCATTTGCCACAAGTGCAGAAGTTAAGATACCTCCTAGTATGGGTGGACACCTTCACTGGAAGGGTAGAAGCTTTCTCCACAGGCTCAGAAAAGCCCTCAACTATTACTCATCCTCTTTTAGCCAATAGTATCTCAAGGTTTGGTCTCCTCCACCTCCATTCAATCAGATAACAGCCCATCATTTATTAGTCAAATTACCCAGGAGGTGTCTAAATCACTTGTGGTCAAGTGGAATCTTACAAACTTAATTATCTGGTAAGGTAGAAAGAACTAATGGCCTTCTTAAAGCTCATCTCACAAAACTACCACTTCACCTTCACAAAGACTGGGTTTTCTTCCTCTCAACTGCTCTCCTTCACATGTGAGCCACTCCCAGAGCATGCACAAGATAAAGTCCAGAAGACATTTATGTGCCTTACCCATGCCTTTCTTTTAATTTTGTCTCCTTTCTTCAGTCTATGCTGATCTTACCTGATTTTATCCTCACTTTGCAGTCTTTCTTTACCAAGATAGAGGATCTCCTTTTTCAGGGCACTGTGATTACTCCCCAGAAGAGTTTGCATCATTTTCCTTTGTTCTCAACCTCTGCCTGTTCTATGATTGATAGAGAGAAGTTTAAACACACTATGTTTCTATGATGCCTTTTCCACTGGGACTCCAACTTAACTGTGTGTTGTCTCAGGGGTGAAACCTTTTTTCATGCTCCTGTTCACCTTCACCCTCATTAGGCCCCTTCTCTCCCCTTTTCTATGATATTTGGCCCAATTAACACTCTTCTTCCTTTTACCATGCTGTGTGATTTCATTCTTGAAACTTCCCACAATTGTTCCTGAATACCTGTACAAAACTTTGTTGCTAACTCATTCCTTGCTGAACTGCTACAATCCTACATTAGCCAAAGATTGTTAGTTCTGTATTTCTATGTCTACAGCAAACTATATGGTCATTCCAGTCCCTCACCAGGTCTAAGTCCTTACCAACCTTACATACCACTCCAATATGAAATAAAGGGCCCACTCTGACTCTTCAACAAAACATCTGTAACCACTTTCCGTATCACTAACGAGGAAAAACCCTCTAGGCAGGACAAACAGTCTGACTCCTTCAGTCCTATTTCACACACGGTTGCATACAGGAGCTCAACAAAGCCCATAACCACTGATACCATCCTGACCTGCAAAGCCCCTGTCTGCACACAGTGTAATCTGGCCTCCACTATATCACTAGAACACCTTCTCGGTGTAACTACGCACTACTGTTACCTGCCTCCTAAAATCATGCCAGCTACCAGGTTACCCAGGATGCCATTTTTTAGGTCCTCCCAAAGTTGTGACTATGTCACTTCCCAAAGACAGAATTCTTCAATGGACATCATGTCCCGTAAAGGCTCTTTCTCCCATGGACTCCTTGTCATCAATCTCTCACTTGCTCAAGCTGTCTCCTCTTTCCAACATTTGATCATTCCTCACAACAGCACCTGATAGGCACCAAAAGATTCTTCTTACAATGGAAAAACAGAACAATAGGCACCAGTCAGATCTCATGCCAGGAACCCATACAGCCCCTGACAGGTGCTACCTTAAAGGGCAACCTGGGCATCTGGGAAAGAGAAAATAAAAGAGTTGTAAACCTCTTTAACTTTCACAACCAATTCTGTTTATCCAGTCAAGGTGGTTTCCTCCTCTGAGGGACCTCCACCTACCTGTGCCTCCCCACTAACTGAACTGGCACGTGCACACTGACATACCTCACCCCAAAAATAGACATTTCTCTGAGAGACCATAACCCCCTGCTGCCATTAAAACCCAAGTCTGATGACATAGAGTCACTCATCTAGAAGTCCTATTCATTGGTTTGGGTATCGCCACTGCTATAGGGACAGGCATAGCAGGTCTAATTACTTCTCTGATCTCCTATAGCTCCTTCTCTCAAGATCTTTCTGACAGTCTCAGACCAATAGCTGACTCCATTCTCAACTTATAAAACCAGATACACTCCCTGGTGGCTGTGACCCCTGAAAGTTATAGAGGCTTAAATCTCATTGCCAAGAAAGGAGGGTTATACATCTTCTCAGGGGAAGAACGTTGCTTTTACACCAACCAACGAGGCCTTGTTTGGGATGCATGTAAAAGACTGACAGAAAAGGCTTCAGAAATTGCACAGCACTTGTCTAACACTTGGACTAAATTTGGGGATGAACCTCATGGCTTACTCTATTATCTGTACCTTTTATTTGTATTACCCTCTTTCTTTCTTTTTTATTTTTTAAGTCATGCCTCTTCAGACTTTTCTCACAGTTTTTACAGGATCATGTACAAGCAATTACCAGCAGGCAAATGCTGACTTTGACCACTCCTCAATACAGCCTTGTTCCCCAAAATTTCTCTCCCATTATGCTGTCCACAGCAGCTCATTTGTCATGCCCAAAGTAGCCATGAGAAACCACCCACTTTCTTCCCCTCTCTGTATATAACAACAAAAAGATGAGACTATCAGGCCTGACCTGAGAAAAACCCTCACAATAAAACATGCTGCCCTCTACAAACAACAGGAATCCACTAAAAGAACCAGTGTCATCATCAGCAAACAAAATGATGGCCATGAACAAATTTAGGACTGGACAGACAGTATTCCAGGTACCAGAATGTCCAGCAGTGTCTACATATCTGTGCTGGTCATCCTTGGAGCTTTGACCCCACACATTCCATCCAGATTCCTTGAGATCATAAACTCTGTTCCCAAACCATATATTAAGTACTCACCTCCTCAAGACCACCTGGTGATATCACTTTGATTTCAGCCTGCCTGTACCTACACAGGATTAATTCCAGCCTTTCCCTCAGACAACCCTGTCTCTGATATTTTCTCATATGCTGCCTTTAACACCACTCTTGTAAACAAGTAATCTCACAGACATATGAAAGAGGGTAAGATATCGTTTGCTTGCCCCTCTAAGATTCCAAAGAGGTATGGCTGACTGAGGGAAGTACATTTGTCATAGAAGGATAGTGAAAGGCTGGTTATGCACTTGTCATCACACAATAGGTCACTGAAGTTAAATCTCTTTTCCCAAGAACCTCTGCTCAAAAGGTGGAGCTAATAGCTCTCACTCAGGCATTAATATTAGGAAAAGGCAGAAGGTTAAACATCTATACAGACCCCAGATATGCATTTCTGGTGCTACATTCTCATGCAGCACTCTGGAAGAAAAGAGGCTTAGTGAAAAATAAAGAATCATCTACAAAGTACAAGCAGGAAAGAGGCAGTCTATCATCCCAAACAGGTTGCAGTCATGCACTGTAAAGGGCACCAGAGAGACACATCTGAAGTCTCCTTGGAAAATCTAAAGGCAGATAGGAAAATAAAAAGGGCAGTCCTATAGTCCTTTAAGCCTCTAGCCTTATTCCCAGTTCCTGAGGAATCAGTAAATCACTCTATACCCCCAGGAAGAAAAATCAGCCTTAGAATAAGGGAATTATAAAGGGACTGATGATATTTAGAAAACAAACTGGTCTTTCACTAAGGGATATAGTGGAAGGCTATAAAAACACTTCATGATTCCTTCATGTGGGAAGAATGCTGCACTGGAAATAGTCACTCAAATTTTCACGGGACTAGAACTAGCAGCAACTCCTCAACATGTCTACAAAGCTTACCCACTCTGTGCTTACAACAAACAAAGTAAACTCAAGCTTTTTCCTTTATTAGAGCCTATAAAGAAAAGAGGGACATAAGTTGGAAAGGACCATCAATAAGACCTTGCCCACATACCACCATGTGGAGGATTTAAACAGATTTTGGTCCAAATTTGCAACTTTACAGATTGGCTTGACGTTTTCCTATATGTTTCTTAAAGAAATCATCCTCAGATTTAGACTACCCCAGTTTCTCCACAATGGCAATGTATCTTTTTTTACCTTTCAAATAACTCAGGGTGTGGCAAAGGCTTTAGGAATAAAGTACCATCTCCATTCCACTGGGTAGCCTCAATCTTCTGGAATTGTAGAAGCAGCCAACCAGTCCCTAAAGTGAACTCTAGTAAAACTTCCTAGGGACATTTGAATTCTGGCCCCAATTGCTACCAATAGATTCATGAGCATTCATAACCTGCCCAAAAGCAATCTAAGTTTGAGGCCATTTGAGATACTATACAGAAGGCCATTTCTATCCTTCTATATGAGAGTAGGTCTAGACACTACAAGATTCTCAATATCTCATCAATCTGTGCCAAATACAATAGGCTATTCAAATGTAGGGAACAGATTATTTCCAGTTCCTGGCATGGGGAGCCCACCAAGGGCCTACCCTGGAGACCAAATACAGTCGAACCTTGACTTACAAATTCAACTCATTTGTGAGCACTGGTTGTAACTCAAATTGGTTGTAAAGACTTTTTTCCATAAGAATTAATGGAAATACCCATAATGCAATGCAAACCTGCCAAAGCAACCCTTAACTCACATTTTCATAATAAAAATTTACCAGAAATATCAATAATTTTCCTTGTGTATTCACCAAAAATTATAAAATGTGCCCAGTTTACCAGAAACAACAGTTTCATACTGTGCTCACCGTTCAAGTTGACTTCTTTGGCTTGCAGGAAGGGAGATGAAATGGAAAATGACTATTGTTTGAAGGGGAGTCATCTTTCAGCACATCAGGAATCTGGCTCTCTGGTGTCTTTTCTTTTATTGGGAGAGAGTCTGTAAACCACTAGGACCTGCTTCTGGCTCACTAGGTCTCAAACTTTTGAGAAGTAAACATTGGTCTAAGGTTGTCTGTCTCTGACTTCTCTTTAACACTGTACTTTTTAATTGTGATTGCTTTCATTACTTTCTCTTCCTTCCTTAGCTTCTTTACTAGCTTTATTGGAGCCATTTTAGTAGCAGTAATGATAGTGGTTATATAAAGCACTGACCAAAATTATGTTCACAAACACATACCAGGGCTCACACTAATGCTTATGTATACTTGCATACACTTTTCTGGTATCAAGCATCTTTGATTACAACCACACAAATGACCAGCATTTGGTCGTAACTCAAGACATTGGTCATAAGTTGAACATAAAATTCTGGTTGTAATGTAAATTGCTTCTATGTCAGGTAAGTCATAACTCAAAGGTTAATTGTGCTTGTTAAAATTTGGAGAAAAAGAACACCTGCTGATAAGTAAAAGCCAAAATGGAAAGGTTCCATTTTAGTGATCCTTGCCACACCCCCTGAAGTAAAGGTGGCAGAGATAGCTGGACTCATCTTTTTAGATTAAAGCTAGTCTCAACTGAACTGTCTGAAAAACAAGATTGCCCAAAAGGAGAAAGTTACTCTGGCGAGCCTCTGAAAGACTTGAGATTTCTCTTTCAAAAAAAGGCTCCAGTTCTTCTACAGATAAGTAAATAAAATCTTGCAAAGGCCATGGCTCTATATACCTAACATACATTCTTCTCTACAGCTAGTGTGGAAATCTGACCTGCTCCACATACTTGAGCTAATAGTAAAATTTCTTTCTCCCATCACACAGGCACCTTGATAGTCCCTAACATTTTTCTTACTATATTCTGGCAGGTATTTTATTTCTTCAACCCAGCCAATGAGTCACAGCATTACAAGGTTGATGGAGAACATATAATCCCTAGTAGATAGGGTCTACAGACCCTCTCAGCTTGAAGAAGCTGTAGAAAACAGAGACCTCCATTTCTTCCACACACCATAAAGAATTACAGGATTTATGTCTCAGGGGAAAAGGAGATAAAAGGTAGGATGTGATCAAACTGGCTGGGCAAATAAGCAGAACTGGTCAATTACAAGATCCCAAAACAGTATCAAATAATTCACAGGACCCTGCGTGGCTAACTTCTTGCAGGCTCCCATGAGATGTAGACAACACACAAAGACACAGAAGCCACGAGGAGCCTGCTGTCATGTTTTTTCATAGTATACCACTCTGTGTCTTCTAGATCAGGCTGCGCTTTCATTTTTACTCTTTTTCTTTTTTCCTCTTTTGTTTAGACCAAGTGTGCTCTGCAGACTCAGTTTCTCCCTTAGCTTTCACCCCTCACATTTCAAATAAATTTTTGGCACAATTTTTGACTTGTCACATTCAACCCTTTCTTTGAGGCAAGAAGGACCTGGAATACATTTAATTGGCAAGCTGTTTCTAATAAAATAAAATGAGGTCAGAACCTAGATGCATTATTTATTTATTAAAATGTCACTGAATCTATTTTGGAATGCCTGTCCACTAGGTACTGAGATTAAAAAAGTAAATGTAATTTGAAATTATAGTTTCAATAATTAGTGAAACAAGTAAGACAAGAAAAGTTAAGTATTGAATGGTTTTTCTATACAAAAACCTAAAATATAAATGAATAAATAAGTAAATAAATGTAAAATAAAAGAATAAATGATAGAGAATAAAAAGGAAGATTTTTTGGAAATGGGAAGGGATAAAAAAGGATAATAGAGATAGAAATTCAAGGAATGCAAAATGCTCAAGTTATATTATGCATATATATGTACCAATTCCTCAAAACAAACATAACTATTATGTCCTGCAACAGATGTTAATTACAAAAAAGAATAAAAAGAACATATGGTCCATTCCTTAGAAGAATGTTGCATCTACAAGGGCTGACTGATTTGAAGAAAACTTTGTATATACCATGCAGTTATTACCAGAGTAGCCCCAGACCAGGCCAGTCACCGAGTAACTGTAAGTTACTAATGGAAGCAACTGAATCCATCTGGGAAAATTTAATTAGTAACTAGGAGAGAGTGTGACAACTGGTAGTGAATAAGACATCAAATGATTGTAAAAGTTTTTTGAATTTGGAAACAAAGATTCTAAAGTCTAATAGCAAAATCCTGAGAGCTGGAATTTAGGTATAATTTTCTTTCATGAATGCAAGATAATCTGATCTAAATCCTCTCAAATCACTGTGGTATATAACTAGTTTTTAAACAATACTGTTTAGAAGTTGAAATTGAAACATATGATAATCATAATTCTGTCTATGAGTTAATATTTTATAAATTTTCAGTTAAAGTTATAAATGTACATGACATGATATATATTATGTGCTGTATATACCATATTAATGACATAATATGTATAATAGTATATTATGATATACATAATGTTAATGTTTGATTAAAATATATAAACATTTCAGCTACCAATTACCTATTTGACCTTTGGAAAATATGCTTCTAAGCTTCTATTTTCTCATTTATTAATGAAATATTTGGTATCTATTGCTTTCCATTTTGCATTCAATTTTATTTCACTAACTTTTTTTTACAATAAAATAATAAATTCTTCAAAACTATGAAATAAACTACAGAAAAATACTTACCTTAGTCTGGCTTTACAAATACTAACCTGAGAGCCACAAAAAAGAAACACAAACAATAATAGAAAGAAAAACAATTCTTCTCTGCTTAATAACATCTTAACCTGCTCTTTTTTTTTTTTTTTTTTGTTACATGACTTCAGTTTCATGTGCAGGCAAAAATACTCCCATGACACTGTGGTAATAAAAAAAAAAAGTGATGACTGTTTCCTTTTATTTTCTGACACAGGCTCAGATAGCACTAATGGATATTTTTGTGCATACTCTTATCGTGGAAGAAACCTTTCTAAATCTTCTCGGTATTGAGAAAATGATGTCATTTGCATTAACTCTAAAAACTTGGGTTTCTTGACCTCAACTCAGTGTCTGGACTTTACCCTAAGTCAATATGACTAAAGAAAAACAAAAATATTTGTGGCATGAATTTAAAAAGACTGTATGTAAAAAAGGCTTTCCAAATATATTTTGTGACCTTAGGTATTTAGTAAAATTTAGATTCAAGTAATTGAAGCAAATTTCCAAAACACTTCCATATTAATAAATCTCTGGTCATAACACTTTTAATTAAATATGTGCCACTTGGAATGAAAAGAAGCCCTTATTATTGCACAGAATGGAGAGTATCCCAAATATTATGTATGCCTCCCTCTGGGTTAAGGAATAGTTAAGAAATTGGTCCATAGGAAGTGAAGTGCATCACTTCTGGTGTAAGATGCTTGATAGGAAAGCATCATTTTTCCAGTAATCTCTTGATGTCTTATCACGGTGACATCAAATTTTGTAGAACAACTAAATGATTGAGTTACTAGATAGATTTTAATGTGGATTGTTACTTGACTTACATATAATTTAAAGAGAGAAATATTTGCTAGGTTAATACTCTGTGATTATAATATTTATTTGATTTTGGAGTATAGCTTAACATACTGTCTGATTATCCTAAGTAATATTTTAGTAACCAATTCTTTATAAGTATATGCTTTAGGTCTTATAATATTTGCACTGATTTATTTCAGTATGTGAGTTTAAAGGTGATGAAACATGATAATAACACAACTGTGGTTCTTTTTACACAGAATACTTTGTTCCCTTCTAGGTAATTTGAGGACAATTGGAATAGATACTTAGACTCCGTATTTTCAAGACCTGATACAGGGTTCTGATTGTGCAGCAGCTTTCTGATGTACTTTGAGAATACATGGAACACTCTGAGACACTCTGAGGTCCCAACACAATCAGTATGCTTCTCTTCTGAAGTGTTCCATCCTGAAAATACAAGTTAGATTTTTGTCTGAGATACTCCATGCACTATCATAAACAAGAAATTGATTGTGTATGGTTTTGTTTTCACTGAACTAACTCTTGTATGTGATATAGTATGATCAAGATACTATAATCACTAGTCATTAATTTAAAACATATTTTTTATGTGCCAACAACGTGTTCTGGGAATACAGCAATAATAAATTCACAAAATTCCTGATTTCTGGAGTTCGTACTTTGAGAGAAATCAACAATAAAGGAAATATATATATATATATATCCACATATATAACAATATATACCAACTGCATATGTATAAAACAATATCTATAACTATGTGTAACAATATATACATATTAACAATAAAGTATATATGTGGAATGTTTTATAAATAGAATGACATCAACATCATCTACACAGATTATTGCTACCTGTCATTATTTAGAGAAAGACAAATACCCCCAAATTATAGATTGAAATGACATATTTTATTTACACTTCAATGTTCCCTTTAAGAGATAGTTTTTGAAGTGAGTTTTTGTATGTGCATTACTCAGTGTACCTTTCCTTGCTGAGAAATAAGAGGTCACGTCTCCTCTATCTGAGACTCTTGAAGTCTGCTTTTCCTTCGCTAAGAATCCTGAGACACTTTGCCTTAGCTAATCACAAATATTTGGAAGCTTCCATAAATTGCCTTCATGCTGTAGGGAAAAAATTTCTCCACCTCCTTTGAGTTATGCTTTCTGTCAATCCTTCATTACAATTTTTATGAAAGGCGAAAGCTTCCTGTAGACTCACAATCCATAGGAGTTCTTTGAATGTGAATAGTTTCACATTTGCACATGGTGTCTTCACTAGCAAACTGCCACTTATCCATTAAAAATATTCCCAACACTAAGTCCCAGTTAAAATTAGGAGTAATTCAGGACATGGAATGACTGAACATAAGTAAGAATTTAAAAGATGAAAATGAATGATAGAGCATAACCACTTTCATTTATGCCCTTTAGCTTGGCCTTTCTCCCTCTCCCCCCGCCTCAGGATACTTGAATAAACAAAATGAACTACAAAATTGGTAAAAAAAAATTGTTCTATAAAAATAGTCCTGATAGTTCTTGTGACATAAAGACAATGAAAAATCTGTATAGTTCCCAACCATGAACTTTACTGATAGTCAAAAAATATTGCTGAAGTCAAAACCATGTAGGTAGACTCTCAAGTGTTCCCTATCTTCCATAGCTCCAAACCCTGCTTCCATCAGCAACTTGATCTTTAAATATGGTGTGCTCCGCATAGCTGAATAAATCATTTAACCTCCCTTTAAGTCATTTACATTCTTTTTGAAAATTCAAGACCAGAAAGTCCAAGGAATAGACCAATAGTTTCCTTAGTAACTGAAGATAAATGATAGAAAAATCACAGATTTCAGCAATATATTATGTTATATATTATTATTTCATAACCTAGTTCATGAATATCTTTAGAGTAATGCCATAAGTTGGTTAAAGATCAAAAACAGTTGTAAAGGCTTAGCTCTATGATATTTTATAGAAGTGTTTTTTGAATTTCAATACCTAGCAAGAACAGAAATTCTCCATGGTGCTATGCATGACTTTATGGTATTATAGTAATATAGTAAATATGCTCTATTAAGTATAGTTCCAATGTTCCAAGAAAGCACACAAGTGTTAAAAAAAGATATTTTTTATTATAGAAAGTGACGTGAGAATTTAGATGATAAACCAAGAAAAGCTCTGTAGTGTTTCCAAGTAAATAATATGGAGCATCATTTGACAATGGGCAATTTGGTTGCATTTTGCGTAATCAAAATGTGATGGACAATCGGTATTTCAGAAAAAAATTTATTAAGTTAACTTTGTCATTAGAGAAGGTCTGCCCCAGGTTGTAAAATTCTACAGTTTTGTCACTGTGGTCTTAGAAACAATGTTGATATGTCAAATTTAATGCCTGTGTGTGTGTGTGTGTGTGTGTGTGTGTGTGTGTCTACTCAGACACTTCTCAAACATTTATCCTATGTAGTAAATTAGTTCCTTGCATTTATTTCCGGTTGAATTTATTATTGAATCTGCAGACAGGCCATCAGAAAAGTATACATGGTGCATTCTAAGGTACTTCTTATCTAGAACTACAGATGTGCTTTTTGAGAAAAAAATTAAAAAGATAGAAAAAGGGGGGACACAAAAAGGGAAAAAGGAAGAAAAGAAGAAACGAAGTAGGAAGAAAGGAAAGAAGAAAAAAAGAAATATGGTAAACTCTCCAAAATACCATACCAAAATAACCAACAGTCTCCTGACCCAATCACATATTTCTCTTGGGCTGCAAGATTAGTCTTGTAAAATCCTAATGCTAATGGGACGCTCTGCAAGAGCTACAAAGTGATAGACTACTGGAGGTTTATAGTTCAGTGATTATTTTTTTATTTGACCACTTCATTGTGTTTACACAAAGTTTTAAAAAATCAGTGGAATTAAATGTTTACTCTGTTTTGCCAATATGCAAGAAACTTTAGGACACACATTCACATAGAGCACAAAAGATTTAGCACTTAAGCCAGGGCCATGCCCAATGGGTGATGGATGTGTTGATATTAAAATTCAGGCAATTTGAATTTTTTTGTTCTCCTGAAAAAAAAATTAATGTATTTTTAAGGAATTACAAAATCAATGAGAAAAAGTCTGTTCGGGGTCTACACTGGCCCAAATTGAAGATACTCAGGAGAAAGAGTGCATGCTTAAATTCAGATGATGTTAATCTAAGATAATAGTGTTAAAAGAAAAACAAAGGAGGTGTTTGCTTTTTAAAAACTATTACAAAACCTTTTATCAATAATAAGAAAATCGATGCAAAACTATTTCCAAATTGTCTTAAAATTAATAAAAATTTGGAACAACTCATGCAAAATGAATGAGATGAAACTGTTCTAACTTGACTCAGAGTTAACATTCAGAGTGTGAAGTACTGTAAAAGATTGCAAATTATATTTGGGTTAGAGAAAAAAACACCAGTAGCTAGTATTATTTCTTTACAAGGGTAGGTGAAGAGATAGAATGGCCATCTGGGGAAAAATATCTCTCAAAAGGGACATTTATCAGTGGAACAGAAGGACTTTAGCTCTGCAATCTGGTTGCTGTGTTTGTGAGAAAAGAACCATTTAAAATCTTAGACAGTTTTTTTTTTAATTTCATGAGTCTTTTTTTTTAACAAAAGAAAGATAACTCTGGTTAACATGTAACTTTAAGAAATTACAATGTCCTATGTGTCTCGTGTTCACCCCACACTGTGAACTTGTCACATGTTGAGACATCAATAAATTAACCTTAGAAGAGAGATGACGGAGTGAAATGCTTTACTAGAGTAATATTCCTGTTTGTCCATATTGCACATGTTAAAGTACACCTACATCCTTTTTCTCACACAGTCTTGCATGACAACTTTCCTCCTCTTCCCTTTCTCCCACCATATGGTCCTACCATCGCTTGCAATTGTTTTCAATATGTTCGTATTCATCTTCTGATGGAAAGGATGATGTCTCTTGGTGCAGTTTAGTTTAATTCATCTTGTTAATGCAGGCCAACCATAAAAATTCATTTTCATGAAGAAATTAGGCAAAAAAAACTGAAATAGGAGAACATTGTATAGACAGTTTTTATATAATAAGCTTTTAGGGATTTCATCCAAGGAAAAGTGAAACCAAAGAGCATAATTTTTGCTATATATCTCTATTAATCAAAACTGCTATGATGATAAAGGTATCAAAATAGAGATTAATGGAACATAAAGAAAAAACAGACCTTAACTTATATCAAGTAATTTTTGAGCAAATGTCAAAAGTAAACCCATGTAGAAATACTTTCTTAAACAAATGTTTCTAGAGCAATGGATGCCCTTGTGCAAAATAAAGAATTAAATGAATAAACTTTGCTGCATAGTTCAAATCCTACACAAGCCTTGGGCTATATATGTAAATTTAAAATGTAAAATTATAGAAACTTTAGAAGAAAAAAATAGAAATT
>RJWT010013882.1:0-21466 GCA_004365215.1 Cuniculus paca
CCACTTCCTTCATTTCTACAAAGATGATAAAAACATAAAAGGTCTTGGCAGGTGCTTTCATAGCACAGTAATGTGAGCAGATTAAGAATAAATATTAGGCAGCTTAAGTTCTGAATTGTCTCTGTCATCTATACCAACTGGAATGCTGGCTTTCCTCAACCCTCTACTTTTCCTTGCTCCTGCCTCCCCAATTTCTTTTTTGCTCCAGAACCTCATTTCTTTAAAGAATAGTTTGAGTCGTCTCTTTTCTCCCTATTCTTTCAGTCTTTACCTTTCTTTTCTAAAACACAAAACCAAAAATATTCTCTTCTCAGAAGGAATTCTGGTGCCAGTTTGTAAAATAATACCCCTTTTGACTTGCAATTTTATTTCTGTCTTAGCACAAATGACGCACCAGAGAACAGTTTTATGTTTAGAGTGGCAAGAAGACAGAGAGCTCTTAGTGAAAGTGGAAGGTAGACACAAAGGGGAAAGCGCATAGGAAGAAGGAACAGGGTTCAGGCAATACAGAAATTAGGATGGAAAGTAAGATGTTGGACATTACAACACAGCTAAACCTGTTCCTGCTGCCTATAAACACTGTCCATTTTCTATGTGTCCATTAGCTCAAGTTCTTGAGAATTATGCCATTACATATTTTATTTTGTTACTGTCTCCAGATTTCCAAATGTTGCCTTTCAGAATTACTTTTATCACCCCCTCTCCAGCAGCTAATAATATTTTTTCTCTACAGATTCTTGCATTAATGACTCAGGATCATAACCTCCTGTGAATCGTGTGTTATTAAATCTCTTTCCAGAAGCTGAGATTAGAATAAAGAGAAGTTAATAAGTTGCAGGGAGTCACAAAATGAGTCATTAGAATGAGGGACAGACTCAGACACTGAAACCACAAGTCCTGCTTCTCAGTAGATCTGTCAGCTGCATATTAATTTAACTCCCTTTAAAAGAACTGAATCGCACTGTCCTCCTCTGTGCCCTGCTCCCTGCTCAGACAGGATTCAGTGGATGTTTTGTCATTTTGTCTTTGTCATTTCTGTCTGTCTGCCTAACTAAATAATTAAGAAAGTTTGTAAACATTTCTAGAACCTTTGATCTTGCAAGAATATCAAATGAATATGTTTTCAAAGGCTCCCGCCCTAAATAACAAATGCTTCTGTATCATTCTACTTCAGTTCCTCACATGCACTAATTTAGTTTAAACCCATTACTGTGTGCTTTTTAATCTCAGGATCCTTGAGCTAAAGAGACTTCTCTTAGAAGAAGATTTTGAAAGAAAAAATGGGAGCCATAAGCCATGAATATTTGCAGTGTTTAGGAGAGGCAAGAAAAGAAAGAAATAAACTAGCAAACTAAAAGCATATACTCAAAGTGTGCCAAAGGCAAGTTCTGTCAAATTCAAGAGGTTTTTTTTTGGGGGGGGGTTATGTTTATTTGTATGCTTCTCTGCCCATGAAAATTATCATGTATTAAGGCACTTCCTATTAATCAAAAAACAAATGAAATAATTGGCATTTTTAAAGAAAGAATGTTCAAGGTGAATCAAAGGATAAAATGCATACAACTAGGAGGTGACCGGGCTAGGTCATATAGTAAGAGAGGCAGTTGACCGATAAAAAGAGTAACTTGGGAGTGAGAGGGCCACAATGTTGTGGTGATGCTTGACACACGGTAGTCATGGACAGGAGATTAACCTCACATTCACTGTGGAGCTCCACTCAGATAATGGCTGGGAAGGAATCATAAACCCTACAAACTATATGGCATTGTTTTCCTTCAGATATTAACTCACACCAATATGATGCCAAAGGATGTCTTGTAAGTTCTGCAATTTAGCCGTTCACATAGGTTTTCATTAGATTAGGTTACTAGGCAGAATACAGGATACCCAGTTAAGTTTGAATTTTAGATAACCAATGAGAAATTCTTTGGACAACTCTGCTCCAAAGTGTTCATTGTTTATCTGAAGTTCAAATTTAATCAGACATGCTATATTTTATTTGTCAAGTCTAGAATCCCTACCAGCGAGGAAAGCAGAATTGTTGATAGTTGACTGTCAGCATTGTAGCTCAGAAACTTGATGTTGGCACAGACTGGACCAAGTCATTTATTATTTGTCAGAAATATAGCTCTCTACATATCCAGACATTCATACTAGGATACTGGTACATTTATGCCTGTAGGCAAGTTCAATATGAAATACATTAAGCACCCAATGTTTATTTGATAAACAAGTTTTCTCTTACTAAAGGCAAGCCAAATAGTAGTGTGAAATTGCCTTGAATGAGGACTGCCAGTATTTGCTTCTATTATTTTTCTCATTTTTGTACCTTCATGAATGATTTATCTATCTACCCGCTGCTGATTTAAACGTTATATTTTAGAATTAAAATTATCATTTAATTGAGTACAACCCATTTTGCCCAAGTTAAAATAACTCTCTTAAATTTAATCCTACACATCTCTGCCTTGATGCCGTATCTAGATATTAAGCTTAACCTTTTGCGTTAATCTTATCTTCCTTTATTTAACTTTCATGGTGGTGGTCTTCCCATGGCCCACATATTGCAAATGGATAACTGGTGTATGAAGAAAAGTCACACTGCAACAGAAGGTGCCATCTTAGAAATCCAAAGTAAATACAAGGGAAAAAATAGTACATTTTTGAGAATTTAAGATGAACTCATCTTTTCTGGCTGACTTACTTCAGGAAGTAAAGGAGGATGACCTTTAAATAGATTCTGCAGCTCCAGAAAAATAATAATCATTTGGCCACATTTCCGTCTCATCAATAAACAATCTGCCCCAGAGTCCCTGGCACCTCAATCTTAATCTCAGGAAACAGGTAAAGTCATCAGTGAGAGGAGGGACTCAAATTTCTTTAGAAGTCCTGCCAAAATAATCCTCTGCAGACAAAGTGAAATCAGTAATGGTCTTCTGAACCCAAAGTCATCAAAGAAAGTAGAAAGAATCAGTTAATTCTTTTTAGAAGGAAAGGTCTTTGTTTTTCCATGTATTCCAGATAGGCAATTGTATTTAATGTACAAATTCATCCAACAGGCAAAAAAGGTCTCCACCGTAACTTCTGAGTGTGCCTCAGGGGCTAGTTCAGACGAATTTAGCCATCAAAAGTAAGGATTAGAATTTAAAAATTGAGATGGGGCATTTTAAATCAATGTAAGATAGCTCCTTACTATTTAGCAGTCTAGTGCAACTGTTGGAAATGTGAACAGATAGTGTAATATTTAGAAAATAAGACTGTCCTGATACAATCATACTTAGATATTTTTCTATTTTAGCTCCTGTGTCCTCAATTCTTTGTTATAAATTATTTTCAAATGATAGTATGAAGTAACAAAATACTCTAAAGAAATGAGAAGTAAATACTTAGAAGAAAATTCTAATTTGAGAGAATTAATAGTTGGAAATAAATTAATTTTCTTAATTAAAAAGATTCTTAAAATGTATTCTCGGTTGACTAGAGCAATGCATACTGCTATTTATAGAGCATAGTTCCCTCTTAAAGGTTTAAGCAATTTAGAACTCACATAAAATGCATTTCTTAGCATCATTAATATTTAATTTAATTTTCTATAGAAAAAAAGGCAAAGAGAATTATTCTAATGGATGAAAAAAAGGGCTTCCAACCATTTTATAGCATTAAATTTCGTGGACATTGAAAGCATCATTCAATTCACAAATTTCTTCTCTTCTTCCTTTCTTCCTTTTTTCCTTCCTTCCTTCCTTCCTCCCTGCCTTTGTCCTCTCTACCATTCTCCCTCCTGTTCTCCTGTCCTCTTTTCCTTCCTTACTTCCTTCTTTCTTTTTACTTTTATAATTAAAATTTTATATATTTTCTAAAATTTCTATATTTTTATCTTTCACACTTTGGTCTTTAAGTCAGTTAGTATTAATTTCTGTGCGTGTCATGTGAGGTAAAATAGTCTCAATTTGCTTAAATGCACAGTCAATTGTGAATCATTTTTCTTGTAACATACAATACTCCTTATGTCATTTATGAAGGGTACACATATATATGGGTCAATTTTATCATCATGGTGCTAATGAGGTATATCTGATTATCTTACTTACAATAGTTTAAGAATACTTTTTCCACAATTTTTTCTTTAATAGTGGCTTAGCTCTATCTGTTTTTTATATCTTTTTCAGTCAAGTTAAAAAAATCAACTTTAAGAATTTAATTGGCAATGCAAGGAATCTATATACACATTTATGGAAAGTTTATATACTTACATGAACCTTCCAATTCATGAAACACATTTTATCCCACCATTTAATTTGATTGTTAAACACTAGTTCATAAAATAAAATAATAGATAATTTTCTGCATAGTAGTCTTACTCTGGGTAGATGTTTTCAAAAGCTTATCATTTTAAAAATTCTATTGTATGTAGCATGTTTTGTTTTAGCTCTCATTTTTCAAATTTTGTGTCTAACTATTGAAAAATTTCTTTTTGCATGTTATATGTATGTGCAACAACTTCTATCTAAAATGTATTGCTGCTGTAGGTTTTTTTTTTTTGAAATGAATACAACCAAACAAAATAAAACAGAGTAGAGTCAATCACAACAAAACAATGAACATGGTACATGACTCTAAACAGGGTAAAAAGCAATCGATAATGCCTCTTGTTATCTGCAATATAACTGCCCATACCATCAGGGATAAGTAAAATCAAACAAAATACAACAAAATAAAACAGTAAAAAACAAAAACAAAAGCAAAACAAAACAAACAAAGCAGAACAATGTAAGCAATACAGAACTTCAAGATACTAGTAAAACAGCAGTGGCTACCATAATGTTTATTATCTTCAGAATAGCTGCCTACACCTTCAGACGTATTACAATCAACACAGAATAGAGTAATATCAATCAAAACAAAACAATGAAAGCAATACAGGGTTTCTAAACAAGATAATTGGACATCCTTGATGGCTGCAATTATATATTTTGTTATCTTTAAAATAGCTGTCCATGCCATGAAGTATAATAAAATTAAACAAATCAGAATAAAGTGAAACTAATCAAAACAAGGAAGACAATATGAGTTTCAAATCATGATAATACATTAACAGTGGCCACTTCCTTCCCTTTTTAAATAATTCCTCCCCTTTGACTTTCCTATTATGTATTGTGCATTTTGGACCCCACTAACTCCTTTAGTTTGTTATACTAGGGAGACAACACGAAATTCACCCTTGTGACTCTGAACCATTGCATCCATGAGACTATTACCAGTTGCCTCTATCTACCTACAAGAGCCTTGAGTTTATCTTCCTTTATAGCTGAGTAGGTTTCTACCACATAAAACGCCATATCTTTCTTATCTATTCTGCAGTTGATGGGTAAGCTACCCCTACTTTTTTTCTGGCTCCCTGTCACATAGGGCATTGTTCTCTCTCCTTTGTCTTTCAGTCTATGAATTTTCTTTCTAGTGAAATGTGTTTCTTGTATAAAGCATATTGATGGATCCTATCTCCTGATCCACTCTGCCTGTGTTTCTTTCTATTGGTGCCTTGAGGCCATCTACATTAATAGTTATGGCCCTCTTGCACTGCATTGTCTCTACCATGCTATTTTACTGCCATTGGCTCCCTATTTTTCCTCTCCATTCAATTGACTGCCCCTGCTTGATGGCCCCCCTCTGCCATTGTTCCTGAGACTGTGGTCCTTTTTTCTGTCTCTCTGGAATGTCCTTTAGTATTCTTTGTAGGATTGGTTTGGTGGTCATGAATTCCTCGAGTTGTTCTTTGTCATGGAAGTATCTTGTTTCTGCATTAATTTTGAAAGAAAATTTTGCAGGGTGTATAAGTCTGGTTTGGAAGTTGTTTTCTTTCAGAACTTGCAATACTTCACTCCAGCCTCTTTTTGACTTGATAGTTTGTGTTGAGAAGTCTGCCATGATTCTGATGGATTTTCCTTTATAGATGATCTGTTTCTTTTCTCTAACAGCTTTTAATATTCTATTCTTGATTTGAATTTCTGGGATCTTGATTATTATATGTCTGGGTGTAGATTTGTTTTGGTTGTGGCTAGCTGGAGTTCTGTATGCCTCACTTATTTGAATGTCACTTTCTTTTTCCATGCTTGGGAAGTTCTCAGAAATTATTTCTGTAAATAGAGTCCTGATGTCATTTGTCTTGACCCCTGCTTTTTCATTCACATTTTTAATTTTTAAGTTGTGCTTCTTTGAGTTGTCTAGCAGCTGTTAAATTTTTTTTTTTTAGCATCTGTTACTTGGAATGTCAAATTATCTTTCAGAATACATACAGCTCTTTTTGCAGTCATTTGAAGAGGAATTGACCAGCAGTGGGGAGGCTGAGGCAAGAGGATCCTTGCAAGTTTGAGACCAGCCTGAGATACAAAGTCCAGCTGTTCAATTGTTATTTCCTGAGTCCTTGTTATTTTTAAGAGATCTTTCCTTTCATGATCACAAGCTGCAAACCTGTCTTCAAGGTTTGAAAGTCTGTCTTCAGTTTCTTTCAAGTGGTTTTTCCAGCTTTCAATGGAGTTTTTAATTTCCTGAATATCTCTGAATCTGTTTTATGCATTCTAAATCTCTCTTATGCTTTTCATTCATGGGTTCCCTCATTTTCCTATGCTCCTCTATTTTTTTATCTGTGTCTTCTTTAGAGATGCTTAGTATTTCTTTTATTATGGTTTTCACTTCTTCTTTTACCTGGGATAGAATTTCTGTTCTAATTTCTCTTATAGCTTCATGAAGTTGTTTCTTCACTTCAGCTGACATCACTTCAGTCATTTCAGGTGTGCAATCCTCGATCTCCATGTTTAGCTCTTGTGGAATTGCACTGCTTGGGTTGGAAGCCAGAGATTGCCCTCTCCCTCTTCATCTTGGCAAATTCCTGATTTCTTCCACACACCTGGGTAGTGTGGTCCCAGGCACCCTGGCACTTGCCACAACTTCTCTGAAGCAAGACTGTTCGGCTTTTCTGGCCAGTGCTACCTACAGACATCTGATGGTGGGTGCCCATGCCTGTGCACTGAGCTCAGTACCAACCCACCTGGAGTTTGCACAGGAACAGACCTGGCCAGGGCCAGTGAATCTAAGCTGTGTAGGAACCCACGCAATGTTGTCTGGAACACGCATGGGAGCGGAACTCGGTCCAAACAGCTCCCATGGGTCTGCCCACAGACTGGAGCTGCCAGATGACTGTTTGGTTTTTCTGACCAGTGCTGGCTATGGGTATCTGGTGGCAGGCACCCATGCCTCAGCCCTGAGCTGGGTACCAGACCACAGTGGTCCCCAGCATTTGCACGGGAGTGTAATTGGCCAGGGCCTGTGGATCTAAGTTGTTTAGGAACCTATGTGATATTTTCTGGAATGCACACAGGAGTGGAACTTGGTCCAAGCAACTTCCACGGGTCTGCCCACAACCCGGCGCAGCCGGCAGAAATGGGTAGCAGTCTTGGCCCGAGGCATAGCCTGACCAACTCCAAAATGGTGACTGGCCAATCACTCTCTCCCATGGGGAGATCGAATCCCCTGCACTTACCACCAGCCAGTGCAGATCTCTGTGTCTGCCACTCTCTTTCAGCCCCGCACCTCTCCACAGAGACCTCTGGGGTTGACTGCAACCGTGACTATGACTGCGACTATGTCCGTGTGTCTCCAGGCTCAACAGCTCTTCTTGCGGGGTGAGTCCAGCTCCAGGCTAAGGCGCTGCCAATAACCACCTTCTTCTTCATTTAAATTCTTTTTATTCTCTCTGTGGGCTTCAATTCATATATTAGATTCTTCCTGGGTCCAGGGGACCCACTTCCTTCCTTCTTGTCCTGTCCATGATGTTGTATTCAAGCATTTGAACTGTTTCTCTCAGAGAGACTATTTGCTCTGCTGCTTACTGTTCCACCATCTTTGATGTTCTCCTGCTATAAGTTTTTAATTTCTATTTTTTTAATCAAATCCAAGAATTTTTATCTCTTCTTAGGTTGCTACAATGTTAAATTCATGAATACATGTTACATCATTTTAGAATTTTTCATTTTTAATTAATAACAGTTTTGGCAATATATATACTTACATGTTATACATAACTATATAACTGTGTATGTAAATGATAGTGAATAATTACCTCATTTTTAATATTTACTATAACAAATGAGATTAATTTTAATGTTATCTAATTTGCAGTCCTGAGTTCCAAAACTTGATAATTTTGTATGTTCCACTCTACACACTGCTGAAATTGTTTTGTTACATTTTGCAAACACAATGCTAAAATCACTAGAGCATTTTAACATTTATGTATGAGTGTCCAAGCTATAATTTTCTCATGATATCCTTGTTAGGTTTGGAATTAAAGCACTGCTAGTCTACTACTAAAAATGAGAACTTTTTTTTTTAACCCTGATTCCCCAAGAACTTCTCTGTGAGACTAAGGTTGCTATGCAAAGAGGCTATTTGGGGGTACAGGGAACACTGGCAATGCAGTAGGCATATGTTACAGGCAAGGGAAAGCAGCCTCTTAAGAAAGTGTTCTTAAGACAGCTTCAACGATGGGCAACTCAAATTAAATTCTGCATGAGAAATGGAGGCAGTGTAATATACAAAGTATAATGATACAATTCTGGGTCTAGGGAACTGGGTTATTTGCATTCACAGTCCCCAACTGTCACTGCTTGCAAGGGGCATGAGGTGTGCTGGAGGAGGAGGGTGTTCACTCCTTGGTATTTCTGGACTCATACTCCTGGGAAAGTCTCCTCTAGAAGGGGCCCCAAGCACAGACACACATAACCTCACCATGGGAAGTGACTTGGGACACTCTGAGCTGATAAAGGGTTAGACATACAGTTAAGACGTGGATAGATTTTGATAGCACATTATTTCCTGTTATACTTTCCAGAAGCATTTAAATTTGGAAATATTTATTCCTTGAATTTTGAATGTAAATGTCCAGTAAAATTATCTGGGGATAAAGTTTTCTCTGTGAATTCTTTATGTTTGTGAATTCAGTTAACCAATGATTATAAAATTAGATACATTTCCTTTTATGTCTTGAATCAATTTTGTTGTTACATTTTCCTAAAACATTTCATTTGTATTTTCAAACTTATTAGCCTAATATATTACTTGCATTATTTTTAATATATGCAATATATCTGTAGTGATGTCCACCTCACTTTCCCTTTATATATAGTATTTATATATAGAACAGTATTTTCCCTTTCTATAATGTTCCTTAGATGTGCCTCTTTTCTCCTTTATCTTGGTAAGTCTTTACAGGTATTTGTCAGTGTAACGCCAAATACTAAATATCTAAATTCTCCTCAAAGAACCAACATTTATTTTTATTGATACTCTCCAGTGTGTGCTTGTTTTTGTCACCAATTTCCCCTATTTAATGTTCACTGTCTCATTTGTTTTGACACTCTTTTTCTGACTTCTTGAGCTGTGTGTTAGTAACTTTAGCCTACATTCTTTAACATACATAATTGATAGTACAAATTTTCTTTTAAGTGACACTTCAGCTGTGCATCCTATGTTTGATGCATCATTTTATCTTTTGGCTTAAAATGTGTTCTAATTTATATAATCACTTCTTGAATAACCAAGTTGTAAAAGTATACCTTTGAATTCAAAGACATGTAGATTTTCTAGTAAATCTTTCAATTGTTAAACTTAGAGAACAAGTGTGCTTGTGTGTTATATATGTGCATGTTTTAGGAAGACATTTTCTTGCTTTCAATAAAATATTTTCCCATTATTATTTGTAGCATAGCATTTCTTCTTTTCTTCCTGTTGGGTCCTTGTTAAATTTTACCTTGGGGACATGTAAGGGACTGGTAAGCTCAAACATGATGTCAACAGATTTGCCTACTATTTCTGCTATGTCCCCTAAAACTGCAGCCATTCACCCTCCAAAAGCAGTAGCCACAGTTTCCAGCATTCTTTGTACACACAGATCTAGCCTTACTATGACTACTTCAGAAGCACCAGACAGGCAATACTTCCTCCCCATGGGAGACCCGAGTCCCAGCTCCAAGTCTTTTCCTTTGTCTTTCATCTAGAGGTAGTATTTGCAACCTATAGTTCCTGTTTTGGTGGTATTCTAGTGTCCTCTTCATGCTCTCTCATCTTTTTTTTTGACAAATGTTTAATCAATAACTTTCCAATGGTTATCTAATATGATGTCTAGTTTCCTATCTAGATATTGGTTGCTATATTCTACTATTTCAATCCTTTGAAGTGTGTCAGATTATGTTTTTTGAAAAGTTTAAAATATTTTGAATTCCGTTTGTTTAGTTTAGTTAATTGTTATTAGAATCTTTTCTATAGTTCAGTAATATTTTGTTTTCTTTTCTATGTGTTATAGAGACTTTGTAACAATTTCTCAATCTTTGTGCATCTTTTTATATAATTTATTGATTCTTGTTTTGTAAATACTGGGCCTCACTAGTAGGTACACATAAATTAAAATTTCTAAATACATTCTAAGTTGAATTCTAAGCTGAAAAGCTTAAAACTGAATTTGTTTCAAATACTTTTTGCCTAACCAGTGAATTTCAAATAGATTTAAAAGAGATAATAGAACATTTAAGTGCAGATAGCCTTAATTTATAATTAGCAAACTCATGACTTTAAAAAAAAATTTGCTGAGGATCTCAACAGAATGAAAGAAAGCAAAAGCCAAGAATGATTTGAAGAATAATATAAATTTTTTGGATTATTTTAATATTATTTATGAAATCATGCTCTGCATATTCTTATCTTAATATACTTCAAATATATGCTACTTTGAGTAATTGAGGTTTCTTTCTCTTTTTTACACCAATGTTAGTTTTTTTTTCCCTATACATTAATTTAGAAGATCTTGGCTTCCTCATGCTCAGTGAATTTCCACTCCATTGCAATTCATCTATTCACTGGCCACATGTTGACTATTACAGTGGCTCAAAATTTCCCCATCTTACATTTCTTGAATACTCACCAACGCTACTGAGATTTGAGGAGACCATACTTACATTTGGTTTCCAACTGAGATCAGAATAGTTTAAAAATTACATAAAAGAATCAGACTGGCGAAGCTTTATTGTTGATAGTTTAGAGAAGGGAGCTTGAGCCCAGGCATAATGGCATTCCTACTGCTTTTTCTCATGAATTAGATCTACTCACTCAAAATGAGGACTTCACATAGAAAAAAAAAAACAATTCTTAATTCCTCTAGACAGACTGAGGTAGATCACCCTCAAAGTGTCCGAGTCACAGTGGTTTCTTTTTTGAATGACAGGGCTTCCTTTAAGAAAGAAATGAAAAATTGTTACCTCTACAATGTTACCCTCTGTGAAATGAGTGGCCTTCTTCTAAACATGAAGGATAATCTACCTGTTTTAGCTTCCACTCCATCATTCGCCAGTATGACTGAATCTGTTCTTCATGTAACTACAAGATTTTGTCTACTCCATTCTTTACCCCAATTAGTTAAATTTCTTGTGACGCCAGCCATTCTCCCACTCAGGCTTTATCTCACAGCTACTTGAGTTAACTTGCTCCTGATAGCACTCCAAAATTTTTGTATCTCCTGCTTCCCCAATCCCTATCTCCAAATCATTTTCACTTTTTAATTTTTTCATTCTCACTCTTGAGCTTCTGAATGTTTTTGAGATAGTCATAAATTTACTGATTCAGTCCATCTGATTTTAAATGCACTATCAAAATTATTTAACAAACATTTTATCCAATTATACTTTTGCACTTTCATCATTTATTTTAAAACTCCATTGTTTTCACATCCTGTTTTGATCCATCACTGTCACCCAAGACAGGCCTATGTTTCAGCTAAACACCTATAACTCTGTAATTGTTCTTATATTTGATTTTACCTCTATCATAATCATGTGTAGTCTAGCTATTGTATTATATGATAAATCCTTTGGTGTACAGATTTTATTGTCTCTTGACATGGTATATGGCTCATAGATTGGTTTTTGGAAAAAGATTCGGTAAAGAAAAATGTCCCTGAGCTTCTATTGCCTTATTGACACTATTGAATGAATGTCAGTGATCACACAGAATCTATCTATATCCATGATGTGCATACAAAGTAGGTGGATATAAAATAGCAACTTTATCACATGTTCATTCAGTTGCAGGTTTACATATTTATAATCAATATATATCCATCTTATGAAAAGATTGTTTTCTTAATCAATATTGTTCTACTTTCATTCCTTATCACACATCTTTAGATTAGCAAGCCCACATAGTAAAGACGAACTTGGTTGTCTATAGAATTCCATTCTCTCTACAATCTTGTTATGAAAAATAATTTACTGAACTTCATTTTCTTGTTTATATATGGAAATATTTGTAAGAATCAGACAGATTCTTTATCATGGATATAATTCATTTAGACTTGGAAAAACAGTTTTTTGTCTATTAACAAAAAGCAATAACTATTAAGTCAAAAAAATCTTCTATTTAAATCAACGAATGATTATAACTGATATTAGAAAGCAAGTGTTGGTCAAGTAAGCTTAGTAAGAATTATCTTGTTAACATATGAAAATATTCAAATCATAACAATTTAAACTTGTTACCTAAATTTTCTATGATCATGATCTCTTCAAATCTTCTATTACTTGGTGTGAAGTAATAGATAGATTGCCAATTATTTCCAAATGCTAATCTTACCACTCACACAAAATAGTTTATGGATTATGTAATATATTTTACCCTTTCTGTGACTCAAAAAAAGGGATATTAGCCATTTAAAAATATTCCTTTCTTTATATCTTTATTTGAGAAGTAATAGTAAGAAAGGTAAAAGACTTTGCAAATTCTATTGTATTAGAAAATATGACAACTTTTTTGAAATATGAAATATATATGCATATTTCATATAATACATATTTCATATATATATAAGATACCATATATAAAATTGGAAGATATAGAAATCCATATTTCTGAGGCTTGGCCTAGTGTTTCAGATAAATTACTAATCTTCTCACACCCTCCATAAAAGCTTAACACTTTTTTTACGGCAGCATTTGACAAATTGGGATCAACAAGATGGACCTGTAGCTACTTTTCAGTGAGCTATTTACTCTGGGTTGTTAAATCTGACAAATGATGAAGGGCACTACAGAGGCTCAGCTGCTCTGTGAAAAAAGAATTACCATTCCAAAGGAGGATTTGCTCTCACTGCACATAAATATTAGTCTTGTATTTAAATTCATATGAAGTGCAGTCTTAATTGCAAATCTACCCCCTATTAGTATCTCATAAACATTAAGAGAATTGTAGATGATTTGTCCTTTGAGAAAATTCCTTAAATACAGTACTTAACCAATTCAGCACTAAAAAGGAGATTTATTACCAAATATCAAACTCAAATGAAATGTCATAAAGAAGAATTTTGTGAGAAACTGAGCAAAGAGGTTATTTCAATTAGAAATTCTAATTTTCATGACAAAGACCAGACTTTCTATGTATTGTTTCTTCTCTGTTCTTTCCTTCTTGTTCAAGCAAAAATATAGATTTTCTAGCTTTTCTAGAAACTCATCTATTATAAGTTGGAAATTCAACTCAAGCAGGTCATTGATTAGTTATTTTTCTTTTTATCATACTTATCTCAGAGGAAGAAAATGCAAAATGCAGGGAAAGAAGCAGAGAAGGCATGGACGTTGTGAAACCTCTGAAAATCCAGAGGTCTCTGGGTATAGTAGGCCGGGCTTCCAATTGTAAGGAAGATGATTGTTGAGAAAAAGCTGAATGGACACTTGGGGAGATGCTGGCTTCCTATCCCTTTCCTCATGTGGTAAAATGGGACAATAACACATGTATTGAGTTCAGAGAAAAAAATTTCAAAAAATTGGATCTAGAGAAAGTAGCTAGGTGTCAGAAAGGAAGGGACTGAAATTTCAAATGTCACTTGAGAAGGATAGGAAGATTTAATTTTTGGTCTCATTGAATTTGAATCAGTTTTCTAAGACGGAAGGCATACCTTATACAGAGCCTTAAATAAAAGCTGTATTGTGTGGGGCAAGCATTTTAATAAATGCATAGTATAAGGAAACATTTTTTGACAGAACAAGCTTTGAAATTAGAAAGATTTGAGTCCAAATTATAGAGTTATCCGTTAGCTGTGTGATGGTAGATAATTTAATTAACCTCTATAAATGCTGTGTGTTTTCATCCACAATGGAGGAAATAATACCAGATTATGGCATTCTTGTGAGATAAAAATGGACTATTATGTAAACATGTACTATTACAAAGCACTCTGGCCAGGACTGAAAAGTGGCATTTACAAAAAGTGAAATAGAAGTAAAATTAAAAAGGTTATAGTAATATTTTTCTAGTACCACAGTATGAGGGACTATTTTGCCTCTTTAATTGGTTCCTTCATCTATTTTCTGTTCATTTTTCAGTATTTATTCATTAATCGTACTGGGATAAAGGTTCAAGTATAGGAAGGCAAATCAAGATAGTTATTATCTATGACATACTGATTGTCTATTACAGAGACCGACATGTCACTGTTAAAATATACTGGTACTAAGCAGGCTGTAATGGAAAAATGTATGACTTCATTGGCATCATTAATGGCATGTTTGATTCTACCTGGTAAGGGAGAGGATGTCAGGCAAGACATCATAAAATCGGTGAACTTTTGAGCCTGATTTTGAAAATGAAAGAAAAAAAGGCATTTACTTAGTGGAAGGGGTAGAAAAGAGTTGGTAGATTCTCAGCAATTACACAGGACTGTGTCTGAAGGCATGCGAGGCCTACAAACGGCATGGAAAAGGAACTCAGGTACCACAAGTAAGAGAAAAGTAGTAGAGCATGGTCATGTAAGAGGCCGACTGTCATGTCTTACACACGAAACAAAGATATTGGAATCTAATGTTCTTTCCATTTTGCTAACAGGTTTCACACTCCAATTAGCTCTGTGACATTAGAAAACGTTTAATCACTGTAAACCTCTGCTTCCTTGTCTATAAAACTGAGTCAAAATACCTACACCACAGAGTGACTGTGACGATTAATTAGGTACTTTATGTAAAGGGTTTAGCAAAAAGTAAGTGTTCAAAACTACGGCATTATAAGTGGAATAGCAGGCTGGGACTCAGATGGCAAGAAGGCAGCAGTGAATCACCAATGTTCAGAGTTAAGAGGGAAGAGGAATAAGGCTAAAGGTGAGGGCTCTGAGAGAGGAGACATGAAGGAGGAGAAAGTGTACAGAATGAAGATCATAATTTTCAAAGCTGGTTGGTTATGTAATTTTCAGGGCACAGTGCAAATTGAAAATTTGGACCCCTTATTCAAAATCAGGGAAAAATGTTACATAAAGGTACTGAATATAAAGCTTTATCTTTACAAATGATTCGTTAATTATGTAACAAAATGGGATAACAGTAGTGAATAACATAAACATCTAAGTAACAAAGCTAGTATTTTGGTTTCATGATGTTATATAGTACAAAAATAATAAAACTTTTAAAATGTAGTATCTTCATTTATTATAAGATTTTTCTGGCTTGCATTTTAGAAAATTATTTTGGTAAGCCATCAAAATACCATACATCTGCCAATTTCATTTTTGAATGATACAAGTGAAAATTACATCACTGTTCTTAGAAAAAGCAAGATCATAAATAAGTTTTGATGATTTTTAAATTTGAGAAAAATCACTTTGTTGATGCAAGCATTATTGGAGCTGCTAGAATATTTTATAAGATTCTGACAACTTTGAAATACAATTATGATAAATAATTTAAAAATATATATTTTACTACCAATAGAGCTAATGATTCTTTTAGGATATGTTTTCTAAAAAGATTTATTTCTTCATACAAATCGCTTTCATATAAATCTGAATTTAATTTTAAATGCGAATTTAAACAATGACATTGTAATATTTTCTGTAACAATTTTTATAACTCATTGTACAAAGTGGCTTACAAAAGTGGCTTCATGATTCACACACAAGACCAAACACTTATTTAGGCATATTGCTGCTGTCACTTCAAGAGGAGAAATTAACTATAAAATTATCTTGCGTGTTTAAAAATAGCTCATTCGGAGTTTCGTATAGCAATAGTTTTCTTTTGAGTGTGAAAATCTCTCCACTGAGTTTCTCTTTCTCAGCTCATGGATATCTCCTTTGCAATGGTACTGATGCTTTCAAAGCCAGGAATTTGAAATGCTTTGAAGTGTCATAGCTCACTGCCTGAATAACTGACACATGCAGTACCAATATATATGTTTTTTTATTTTGTAATAATTTACTGGAAAATGTATTATCTAAGCATCAGTAGTTCCTGAGACTGAATGTAGACTGAAAACTTAATGCTTTACAGATATTACTGTAGGGACAGGGTCAGTCTCCCACCATGAGTTTCAGTGCTGTTCCACTAAAACTCCCTCATCTGTCTCACGACTATGGATGCTGAATAACCTCTGTCATTGCTATATTTGCTGCTACAGCCATGCCATTGCCACCAGCCTGAGTCCAGCCCTTTGGCTCGTCTAGACTGCCTGTAGCCATGTGCATATGTGCTAGGTGGCCTGGCAAATTGCTCAGTGCCTGGCACTGCCTGCAGTGCTCCAAATCTAAGGCTGTCTGTGTATACACTGTGCCTAGTGTGCTTTCTTTGCTTATCTTATACCTCGTTGTCCTATTGGACTTCACTTAGAAAGTTCAAGTTCAAAGATAAAATCATTTTAAATTTCAATATGCTGTTAGTTGACTATTAAACTGTGTGTAGGTCTATGCAGGTCACAGTCCTTGAAGTTGGATACCTTTAAGGGAGATGGAATCCTTCATCCATTACAAAGAGATGTAAGTCTGCAAAAGAGGCATACTCTCTACACAGAATCCAGCTCTTGATAATTGCCTCAAGGAAGAAAAGGATACTATGAAAAAAATATATTCGGGTTGTCATCATATCTTGTCCATTAAATTTCATAATAATCTCAATGCTTTGCTTGAGCCTGTGATGGGGCCAATCATCTGCAAGCTCAGTGAGTTGTAGCCACGTTTTCAAGCAACACAAATCTTCAAATAGAAAGAAAACTTCCACTTCTATGTGGGTGTTGGGAATGTCAGTGTGTCAAGGAAACTGGCAGATTTTAAGCAAGGTTTTAAGAGTGAATCCACACTCTGGAGAGTAACAACTAGGGCAAAGGAAGAGGTTATTAGAATCCCATGTAATTAAGTGAGTTTCAGAACAAACCTTCAGTCATGGATAAACCTAAATTCAATCAGGAATTTCAACAGAAGTGGACAGGAGAACAGAGGATCTAAGAATGTGAAAATCTTACTCAGAAAACTTTTAAACACAAAGGATTAAGGTTTCTATCATGGTACCTCCAAGAATTCTTCAGTGATCCAGTTTTTAAAAATTATTTTATAAGCAATAATTTAAAAATTACACTGTCTAAACTAAGGAGAGTTTATTATTTTATTTAAAAATGCATTTGTGAAGCTTAGAAAGTTACACCTTTCTAAAAAAAGATAGTTCAGTGGCATCATTCTGAGAGTACTATTTGGTCTCACAAATCTTTGGCTTCTTTTCCCCTTCATATAACTCAGGGTTTATTAATGATTTCTGTAATCATATTTGTAAATTCTCAAAACTTTTAGATAGGATGCCTATGATATGATATACACATGCAAATTATATACAAATGGTGATCGTAGCTCATTTCCCAAAAGCATATGAAACACAAATGTTTTCTTTTTTTTTTTCTGGCTACTATATGAAACTACTTCAACAGAAATAGAAATACTCTAATATACTCTTGAAATATTAACTAATGTTTTATCAACTCAGCACATTTTTATAAAAATATGTAACTCAAAAATATGTAACTCAAAAATGCCCTTGGTTTTATTGAATTCAAATTTTAATTTAAGATGGCAATTTCTGATAGGTTGTGAAAACTGCTTCAAATGGAACTATGCAGTAATTTCATTGCTGTGCATGTAAATGATCCATCAATGTTTACTCAGGAAAATGTTCCCTTTGAAATGTCACAAGGAAAAAGAATTGCTATAATGCTATCATTAGCATTTAAAATATACCCTTCTCCAAAACATTAGATCTGAAAAAGGATTTGAGTCAGGTTTTCTGTGCAAAGCATAACCACATCATTCCATATTCAAATTGCTCTTTGAACTTAATAAAAAGTAGATTTGCACGCTGATGTCAGATATTCGAAGATGTTGTCAGCAATTCCTATTGATTCTTTTTTTTTTTTAATTTTACTTCATTCTCTCCTGCCATTTCTGTTGAGTAAAAAGAATATGGGCACAATAGAAACTGCTCCTTGCTTACTCAGTGTCCATTCACTTCTTTTTCCTAACCCAAAGAACCCCAGTTTTATTGGAATATGTTGAGCCCGACAAACACCTTCCTTCCCTGCCTTACAGTAGGGAATGGAGCAGGAACTGCAAGCAGTAGATGGTGAATTACTGGGAAAATTTTGTTTTTCTTGATTCAGAAATTCTCCCATCCTCCTTCATTCTCCATTTCTCTTCATGCCTAGAACATCATTATAAAACTAATAAAACATGCTAAGGATGGCAGAGCAGAAAACTAGAAGAAAAAATAGGATACATGGTTTCAAACAGAGTTTCTGCAGCATCCCTAGACACTCAAGCTTGGTGTAGAGCTCTTGTTATGTGAGAAAAATAATGCATATTTATTTTAGCCACTGTAAGTGTGTTTCTTTGACAAGAAGTTTTAAAAATCTACCTGACTCAAATTTCATATACAGCTGAATTTATACATAATATACACACTCATAAAACAAACTCTGTAACACCTTACATTCGGTAAGTTTATTTACCAATTCAATGATGTATTCAATTGTATATTTTAGTATCTATTAAAATAAATTTACATCTAAAGTTCTAAATTAACCTGCCTAGTCTGACTTACTTTGACACTAATGGAAACACTTGCCAAGAAGAATATGAACTTGAATTTCATCCTTAAAATAAAGTAGAATTTTCAATATATGTGCTAATGGACCATTTGATTTATAATGAACTAGATCCATATATGAATAAACAGATTCAACTGGGTTTTATTTGAATACAGAAGCCATATGAGGACCGTGTCAAATTCTTCTATTTTTAATGAACAATTTTATTCATGTATAAAATGTTTGTATGAATTGCCAGCATATAGTTTGATGAATTTATTCAAAGTAAAGCTATCTAGTTAACAACCATCCCTATCACCTTGATCAAGAATTATAAATCTCGCAGTAACACAGACATGCATTTGTGTCTACCTCACAATGATGACTACATATCTTATTACTCCCCAGTGGTAACCATTACCCTAACTTTTAATGCTATCAGTTAGGTTTACTAGGGTTTTTTCGCTTCTGCTTCTGCTTCTGCTTCTGCTTCTTCTCCTTCTCCCCTTCCTCCTCCTCCTCCTCTTCTTCCTCCTTCTCCTTATCCTCCTTCTATTTTTTTGGACCAGGAATTGAACTCAGGACCTTGAACTTGCCAGGCAGGTGCTGTGCCAGTGAGCTATATCCTTGGTCTAGTTTACTTGTTTTTGAAATTTCTATAACTATAATATGCATACCTTTCATGGTTAGTATCTTTTGTTCAATATTTTTTTGTGAAATTCATCCAAGTTCATAAGAGAAATATATGTTCTAGAGAGTTTTTAAATTTTTAAGTTCTGTATAGTTGTTTATAATAGCATTCATCATTTTTACATGTCTACAAGATCTATTCAGGATAATTTTTTTTGTATTGATATTGGTAAATATGTATACTTCCTCTCTTTTCCATGGTTAATTGCGTTAGGTTTCTCTTAAAAAATGCCTCTTGAGTTTGTAGAGTTCCTTCAGTGTATCTTCCTCTTTTAGAGACTTCTGCTTTTGTCTTAGCTTTTTCATATATTTTATTTGGGTTTAACCTACTTTTTTTATTTCTTGAGAATGTAGAACATTTTCTAAAACTAACTGTACATAAAGAAAGTCTCCACAAAGTTCAAGAAGAAAGATAAATGTCAACTATCTAAATATTCATTTGAGAAATAAAAGGAAGGCTAAATTTTAATGTCATATTTTCATTACCATTTAATTCAGAATATTTTAAATTTTCATTTTTTTCTCTGACTGATGAATATTTTAGGAGAGAATTTCTTTCTTCCTGTCTTATATTTTTATTAGTACATGTTTGCAGTACACGATGTTTACATTCTTTGTGTGGAATTGGTATATACGCACAGCACATCTTAATTCCATTTTTTTTATCCCCTTCTCTTTCTTCTCTCTCTTTCCCTCTATCTCTTGACCCTCTTCCCATTTGAGAAAGTTCTGTCTCTCTTTATCCTTCCTATTACCTATCTTTTACTTACTCCTTAATTATAATTTGAATCTCTAGTCATATAAGGCAAAACAACATGATACTTAAGCTTATCTGATATATTTCACTTAACATAATGGTATCAGTGTGCATCCATTTTCCTACAAATGACTTAGATTTATGCGTTATGTAATAGTACTTCATTGTGTGCAAATACCATATTTTCTTTTTTTTTTCCATATTTTCTTTATTCAGTCATCTGTTGATGGACATAGAGGCTGCTTCCAAGATTTTTCTATTATTTAATGTATGGCTATAAAAATGAGTGTGCATGACTCACCGTAATATGATATCTTTCAGCTTTTTGAGAAAGATGCCTTGAAGGGGACTAGCTGGGTAAACTGGACTTTTTACTTTTAGTTTTGGAGTACTCTTCATACTGATATCCGTAGTGGTTGTACTAGTTAACTTTACCATTACCACCAACAGTCTAGAAGTGTTCCTTTTTCCCCCACGTATGTCTCATCTGCATTTGTTATTATTTGATGTCTTGAGCCATTCTTTCTGGAGCAAAACAGAATCTCAGTGTGATTTTGATTTGCATTTTTCTAAAGGCCAGAGGTGTTGAACATTTTTTATATTTATTAGTCGTTTCTACTTCTTCTTTGAAGTGTCTATTAATTTCAATTGCCCACATTGGACTGGTTCTTACATTTGGGTATCTGTTTTTTGATATCAATATGTATTCCAGATATTAGTCTTCTGTCCAAGGAATAGCTAGCAATTTTTCCCCATGTTTCTTGCTACATTGCTGAATTTATTAGTTTTAGGAGTTCTTTGGTGGAATTTTTTGAGTCTTCTATTTAAAGGATCATATCATCAGCAAATAACAAGTTTAAATTCTTCTTTTCCTATACCTATCCCTTTTATTTCTTTCTTTTGTGTAATCGCTCTGGCTAAGGTTTTGAGTACTGTATTGAACAGGAGTGGTAGAAATGGATATCCTTGGCTTGTTTCCAATTTTAGAGGGAAACCTTTCAGTTTCCCCACTTGTAATAGGTTGACAGTAGGTTTGGTATGAATGACTTTTATTCAGATTGAGATATGGTCCTTCTATACTTACTTTTTTTCAGTGGT
>RJWT010013883.1:0-21472 GCA_004365215.1 Cuniculus paca
TTCTGGTGTAGGGCCTGTTTCTGTTTTTCCTAGCCCTTGTTGGTTAATTGGGGTGGAAGCATCCTGAGAGTTGCTGGAATGCATGTGGAGCAGGGCCTGCCTCTGCTTTCCCTCTGAGCTAGTTACCAGCAAGCAGGGTCTCCTTTTGCCTGCTGGAACGCATGTGGAGCAGGACCTGCCATTCACTGTCTTCCCTCTGAGCTGGTTACTAGTGAGCAGAGTCTCTCTTTGCCTGCTGGAATGCACATGGAGCAGGGCCTGCCTCTGCCTTCCCACTGAGCTGGTTACTTGTGAGCAGTGTCTCTCTTTGCCTGCTGGAATATGTGCGGAGCAGGGACTGCCTCTGCCTTCCCACTGAGCTGGTCACTGGCAAGCAGTCTCCCTTTGTCTTGTAGATCCATTTTGAAAAATATAGCACAGTTTTTCTTTAAATTTTTCCTTTTAAATAACTTGCAAATTACTGTCTGTGATTGATAATGAGTAAGTAATAATGCACAGTGAAGAGGGCAAAAAATTTCACAGAACAAATGGTAAAGAATATGGACCACATGGTTCAGCAAATATGATGTGTAGGTGGCAGGAAAAGATAAGTGATGCCCATGAAGGAACACAGCATTTAAAGGTCAGCATGGGAAGAGAAATTAGTGACAGTGGAGAGAATGTGCAGCAGTAGAATGAGGAAAGTGGCTACCAGGAGGGTGCTTCTAAATGAGACAATGGTTCATTCAAGTGAAGCAAGGATGCCAGAAAGAGGAGCAGAGACAGGACTCCTTGCATTGTTTATTAGGTGTCTTGGTTACTTTACTCTTGTTGTTGAGACAAAATACCTGATGCCCAAAATCAAGGAAGGAAAGGTTTATTTCTTACAGTTTTTGGAGGCTTCAGTCCATACTCAGCTGGCTCCAAGTCAGGGTGTCATGGCTGAGAGGCAGCAGTTTATGGTGGCCCACAAGCAGCAAGGTGAAAGAGAGGGGAACCCACTTTCATCCGTCCCTTATATTGTACGCCAATTCCACCCCTGGGTGGGTGCAGCACTCACACTGCTAATCCTAGTACTAGGCAATGAACCAATCACAAATGCTAGATTCAGCCACCTCCATGACTGTGTGAGGCTTGGGGGACCACCTAGCCACAAACCATAACATTAGGTCTTGGGAAAACCAAGAACTAGAAGAGTGGCAGTGAGCTGGAAAAGTGAGGATGGAGAAGCAGTGACAGTAGGAAGTGACAGAAGAATCTGTATATCATTGGCACCTGAACTTTTATAACATAACGTTCTCTTTATGCACATAACTTTTTAAAAATATAAAATACCTCATTCCTGAATGATACAAAGACACAAAGTCCACATTTACTGAAAAAGCTTCATAGGTTTAACAATGAAATCTAATTCATACAAAGATACAAAGATGTGAATTGTGTAAATACTGCCTCAGTTGCATTGATACATTTGGATATTATTATTACTATTAGTTTAATAGCAATAATATAATTAAACTAGTGCATTCAGATATTATTACTATTAGTTTGAATCAATATACTGAGAAAACCTCTGAAAATATTGTTATGAAAAGTATATGCTCCTATATTTACAAGAGAACTTTTCTTAGTTTGCTTTTAAAGTTAAAATCTGTCTCTAGGCTACGCTGACAATTTGGTAATTTGGAAACAGTTTACAAATTCTGATTTGTTAAAATCTAACGAGAGCTCATGTGTCAGCCTGCATAAATCACATGAAAGTGTTATTCGAGATAGCAGAGAAGGGCCTGATGATCCCCAAAAGCTACTTTAATTTATTTATTATTTTTCTTCTGTGGCAGCCTCAAAGACCCTGAGACCAGCTACAGCTATTTCCAATGCACCATTCCTGCCTTGGGAGACATTAACTTAGGCCCAGCAAGTTTCATACATGGGACCATCCACTGCACAGCCCTTCTGGGTAGCTCTGCTCCTCTGAAGCCATGCTTATTCAGGGAGGAGGCCTGCTCTACTCTTTACTAAACAGAAAATCTGACACTACACATGTGTGAGCCTTTTTCTCCTACAGAGCAGCCTCCCCTGGACCATTCATAGGTCATTCTGTACACTATTTCCCCTTATGCTTCAGTATAACTCCTAATAAAGCCTATTTCTGATGGTTTATTCATGACCTATGAGCATGTTGAGGAGGTACACTCAGAGCTGGTAATCTCATAGGTCATTGGCACTAAAAGCAACCAGAAGCCAGGGCTTGTAACACTAAAGGCAGTTAGTAGCAGAGAACAATGGAGAATTTCCAGGAGCCATCCTATCTGTTGGCCAGAAGTGTTCCCAAAGGTTACAAGTAGCAGCTGTTTTTAGCTGCCAAGATGGTTGCATGGTGCCAGTAACACTAAGAGCTGACAGTTACTAGCACTCGAAGCTCAGGAATGTCAACATTGAAAGAGCTACACTTTGCCTATTTGTGATTTCTATGTGAATCCGGCAAAAGAACCCTCAGTAAATTGATAAAATATTTGGATTCACTTATATCAAATGCATCACTGCAAGTGCAACCTCATGAAAAACCAGTAGTATTGAAGTGGGCTGAAAAAACTTTGAAAGGTGAAAGATTCTTTAAAGTTTTCTGGAAAAATTAGTTATCATCTATTTTACTTGAAATGAAACTAGAATTAAAAATAACTGCCCTCATTTCATGCCTAAACCCTATAGAAGACCCATAAGAGCTCTCTTCAGTGAACTCTCAGTGAATGTGGGTGGACCACGAGCTGACATTGCTGTACAGGTCACATGGAGGTGAGAAGAGTTCTTGAACTACAGAACTTGAATAACTCTTCAAGTGCCTATACTGAAACGGTCCCAGGTCTTGGTTTCCTTGTCATGCTGGTTTCATGTCCACCATGGTTGGACAGCTGGCTTGAGAATAACTGTAAATGACTCTCCTGTAATTGCAATTTAGACTTCTAAAATCCCCCTAGGGAAGGAGCTAATAATTTGAAACATGGCACATGGTACTGGGAGGAAATGGTTGAATTTTACTAGCCTGTTCCTCTTTCCCCAAACCTGGAATCTTGTTTTTCCTCCTCCTCTTCCACCTTCTCCTCATTTTCTCTTTCTTTCTCCTTGGTGTATCCCATTTTAGCATCATAATCTGTTGGACTCTGGTCTCCATCCATGACCCAAACTCTGTGACTTTGACTCTGGCTTATACTTCACCTGCTACTACTGAGAAGAGTATAGATACAGTTCCCTACATATTTTCAGTTATATATAATAATACATTTTATATCTAAATAGAAATAAGATAATATATTACATATATTATATACCAAATCATTATGTATTATAAAGTTAAAAATCATCTGATCCTACAGTTGGCCTGTCAGAAGGTAATAGTTGAGTGTGCATGACAATCACTTGCTGAAACATAGATTCCTGGGCCCCATTTTCAGATCTGTGCAGTAGGGGAGAAGAATTCGGAAAAAATACCAACTAATACCTTTTTTTTGTGGTACTGGGAATTGATCACAAAGTCTTATGTATATCTCTAGCCCCCAAAATCACTCTTCATGAACATCCATGGTACTTGTTATGTAGGTACTTTGATAAATGAAGCAAAAAGATTTTTCCTTTTAAATAATATATAAATTATTATCCCCAATTAATCATGCACAAGTGAAGAGAATGAGAATATAATATAGGTGGTTAGATATTTTTTCTTTGTGTTTTTGTAATGACTTCCTTTACTTCTGAACTGAGCATAGGTAATAGACAAAGCTTTTTAGGTGATCAGAGGAAAATCAGGAGTTTTCTGACAAACATTATTATAGCAAGAAACAGTGAAAATACATTATTCTTTCTACCTTGGCAACTATGCTTGAGCAGGTATTAGCTAAAATAAGCAGGACTTTTAAAAAAATAGAATATAACCCTTTTACAGTTAGGTAATATAGATTACCTAGAGCTTGCTCTTTCAGAGACAGAGCGATGGCAGGGGGGAGATTTTTATCTGTGGTGAAGAATATATTCAGACTACAAACAGCAAAATTAAATTCAAAGTTGTCTCCTAGCTACTGATCCTAGCTGGTATCTGAGAAATTTGGTAAATGACACTGATCCCCATGAGCTGACCCTGACATCGTCACCTGCAGAGCATCAAAGGAATGTCTGCACACAGGCGGAAAGGCAAGAAGCCCTATATCCAAAGGAGTTCAGTTCTATTTTTGAAAAACAATTTTGATAAAAAGTCTATAAGATTATGTGCAACTTGGGTCCTGGAAAAATTGGAAAAATGTATCCTAGCTTGTCTTAATTTCAAAGAATGACTTGTTTATGCTAAACCTATAGCTTATAGAGGTTCTGACGTCTGTTATCTTACAAATAAAATAAGAGACAGATTCTTTTTTTGTTCCTAGCTTCTAAAGCTCTGCTTGTTAAGTAGATTTCTGAGCATATGAGAAAGAAAGCTTTATTCATGTGGGGTGCAGGGGAAATGGTGGGGAAGGACGGTAAAATGTCATCACTAATAACCTGCCCAAATGAGGCAAGCACAGGGGGTGAGTCAAAGGACCCGATCATTATTTTTTAAGCAAAAATCTAATGGCTGGAAAAAGAAAGACCAATGAATTGAATGGGTAGTGAGCACAGTACCTAACTCTAAGCATTTAAGAAATGTTTGATAATGATGGTTGCCAATGTGAATGCCCGCCCATTGCTAGAATGAAAGTGAATGAAATCCCTCAGAAGGCCTTTGATCAGGCACTACCCCCTGACAGAAGTCAGCTTGTACCCAGAAAGAAGCATGCCATCCTGTCGTGGGTAGGGAGGTTGCTACCACCACTCAATTAGACAAAAGGTGACGCCCCGGGGCTTATAATTCTTGAGGAGCCCCAATTAATTTATTCACCTGTTAGTGTGTGCCAAGCTGAGTTAGAATTTGTTTTAACATTTTTATATGCTTTCTCTCAAAAGTATTCATATTTATTAATGTTGGCTTGGTAATGTTCTCCTGCAGAGAAAAGGAAATGTGTTCATCTTAGCATTTTTGCCTACTTCCTCTACTTTGGTCCTTGTTTTAATTAACAATTGCTCAGTGCCCTGAGGGCTGTCATTAATTAAAAGATTAAAAAAATCCTTTAGGAATAAGTAGAACTGATATTTTCCTCTTTTCAATCTGTATGTGGTTTTAAGCTTTATTTTGTAGTGGGTTCTCTCTGTTAATGCTCTTCTCCCTGTGATTAAATGTATTTCCAAAATATTCTGTGGTTGATTTTATGCAAATGGAAGAGTTTGCAATATAGGAAATAAAAATCTCTTGATGTTTTATTAATTCATGCATTTTTTAGAGTTTGGTAAAGGAGCTTTCTCGCCATGGGAATACTATTATAATAGAAAAGAATACAAACATTAGTTACTCTTGTAATTGGGAAAATCACAGTTTGGTCATTTATTTTTCCCATTGTTTAAAAGGAAGGTAAAGATGTGTTTGGGACTTTAAAAAATTCACTCATGAAGGCAGATGGAGGAGATAACTAGGAAGTATATGTGCCTTCAAGCCATTAGGCTGTGACTTACACTATCTAATTACTATTTTGACCACTGATAGAAATTTTTCTCTCTCTAGTCTATGAAAAAACAGATTAAATAAGAGACTATAAAGGGACCAAAATGATTCCAAAGGTGGCTTAATGATAAAAGTATAAAATGTTCTGCCGTTTTATGGAAGGCTGTAAACCTTATGAAGTGAGCCATTTTCGGATGATAAAATACTGCAGGAAGGGTGGTCCAGAACCTTCTCTGACACAGCATAGTGTGTCTTTCAGCACCAAGGTTACCAGAGAAGACTCACAAATATTTCATCACGGCTCAAAATTCTTTGTTGTCACTTCTAAAAGCAATTTCTCATGTTCAAATATCAATGCAAACCATAGAAGTTAATGTGAAAGAACAATTTGTACTCAAGTTGAATTACAAAAGCCAGTCCGCCCCTGTTGAAGGTCCTTTGGTGCAATACGCTTAGTGAATGGGCAAGCACTGTATCCTTTCCTCCTCCTCCTCAAACCAAAGGTGCCCAGCCTGTTTCAGGGTCTAGTTGTCTTAAGCTCCATCTACTTTTAGCACCAATGGCAGATACTACTCAGTACAGTTTTTTCTAGTTAAGCCTCCATCAACTCTACTCACCAAACTCCTTTCCTCCTCCAAATGTGGAACACTCTGTGCTACCCTGTTGGCCCACTTGGATCTCTGTTTCCAAGATTCTACTCTTTAAAAACTTTGGCCAACATGATTATGATTTTGTGGCAAGTAACCCTAAACTCCACTTGCCTAAACACAAATATAGCCCCAAGTTTTTGCACTTCTAAATACCTCTTGGGCTTTTGATTTAAAACCTTGAAACTAATACAAACATTATAAATTGAATACTTGAAAAGGGGAAAAAAATCACCAAAATTTTCATCATTTTGCAATGCCCATATTATTTTGGAATATTGTATACCTGCATTTTAGCATGATAATCATGATTAATATCTTGAGTTGTATTCTACTTTTTCATTTATTTGTAAACCAAAGATGTTCGCATGTTATTGTGAAGTGATCCTATCATCCCAATATTAGCCGAAAAGCATTCAACAAGTAGCCAGCTCAGTATTTATCATTTATTTATTGTTTTTGTAGTTAGATGTTTTGATAGTTTCTAATGTTGCATTATGAGTGATGCCATCTCAAATATATTCCTGCATACTACTATTTCTTTAGAGTAGAATTTTAAAGGGGAATTATTGAATTAAAGTTGTGAATACTGACATGTATCTTAAGACACATACATCTTCTGTATCTCATATATCTTACGATATATTGGCAATGTCAACTTTTTGTCTTCAAAAGTGATGGTGGTTTTCTCCTTTATATTTTCAAACAATTTCAAATTAAGAGAAAAATCACAAAAGTAGTACAAAGAACAACTGCCTATCTTTTGTTCCAATACCCATTTGAGTTAGGCCAATTGTCTCAGCCACGTCCTATACCACAAAGGGGAAACTCCAGCATCCTGGATAGTACTGATTGTCATGTCACTCTGGTCTCCTTCATTTTATTTTATTTTATTTTATTTTATTTTATTTTATTTTATTTTATTTTATTTTACTTTTTTGCAGCACCAGGGATTGAACTCACGACCTTGCACTTGCCAGGAAGGTGCTTAGGCTGCTGAGCTAGATCCCTGGCCCTGGTGTTTTTGAGACAGGGTCTCACTATGCCGTTCAGGCTGGCCTTGAGCTCACTTTGTAGCCCAGGCTGGTCTTGAACTCACAACGACCCAAGTGCTGGGATTACAGGCGTGAGCCACCATGCCCGGCTGGTCTCCTTCATTTTAGAGCTTCTCCCTTTCTCTCCTTCACATTCATCTTGAAGGTGACATAACCAAGTTCATTTTCTATCCACATCATCTCCTGAAATATATCATGTCTAAAATTGATCTCACCATCTTTCTTTCAAAATCAACTCTCCCACAGAACTCCTACTTTCTGTCATCTTTCTTTAGATAATCGAGGCTTCAAACTTTCCTTCCCCCGTAATCTACAGGTGGTTCCAAAATCATTAAGTGTTAGTGTTCACTGTCACTCAATACCTTTACCTGCATTTTTCAGAAGCATCTTAAACTTGACATGCACTTTACCCAACAAATCAGAACTTTGTCCTCTGCTTTGGAAGCTGTCTGCACAAAGAATTTCTGAGAGGTACCAGCTGGTCCTTTGGCCAATTGTGCCAAGGTAACCTGGAGAAATATAGGCAGTGGGACAGGAGCCAACCTGCATGCTAGAACTGTAGGGAGGAATTTAGATCACTCCTAATTTTTTCTGTTTTTCTTAGTTCTCTTTTTCTTGGATGATATCTGTATAAATTATCTCAGTTTCTTTCTTCCCCTTCTACCTTCTCCTACTACTCTATCTCTTGTACAGTACCTTAGTTCTGAAAGCAGATCTCTAAGACAGTTAAATCTTTATTTTATAGCTGAGGAGCCAAGAACATAGAGGTTAAACATTAATTAAGTGCTAAGCATAACACTGGGATGGGTGGTGGCAATTCCTCAGCCCTAATTTTTGGTTAAAATCATACAAACCCTAATCTCATCTGTTTACCAAGAGCTACACCATTTGAATGTTAATTTATTTTTATGTTTGTTTCCAAAATGAGGTTTTTGTTACAATTTCCTTGCATTTTCATTGCAGGCTACTCTCAAAAAAAGAATATTATGACTTTTGGTTTTTGTACTGCCCCAAAGATTTAATTTATTCTTGTGTAAATACTTCTACTCTTTAACCTTTCATGGGTTTCAAAACCTTTAATAACAGTTGACATGAACTTGTATAAAAAAATCCCCAAAAATCCACTTAAAAAACTATTAGAACTAATACATGAATTCAGTAATGTTTGCAGGTACAAGATCAATATGCAAAAACTAATTATACTTCTGTATACTAGTAATAAATAATCAGGAAATAAAATTAAGAAAACCATTTCATCTGTGATAACATCAAAAGAATAAAATACTAAGAATAAATTTAATAAAGGAAGTACAGGACAAATACTGAAAACTACAAAATATTGTTGAAATTAATGATCTAAATAAATGGGAAGACATTTTATATTCCTGGATTGAAAAGAACTACGTATATTTTAAATTTCTTTCATGCATTCGTTTATCAGTTTGTGACAGTTTTTAATATCTCCAAGTCATGCCAAGCATTTTTTCCTACACATTTATCACAAGATTGAATGTTCAGTGGTAAAAATAAGACATGAAATTTAACATAGGGGTTGTGAAATGATCTTATTGAAAAATATTGAAAAGGATTCTATAGTTGTCTTTTCATTTGTGATGGTTTCACTTGTGATGATGTTTCTAGGTTGAAATACATTTCCCAGTGGTCTCTTCTCTGCATGATTCAGAATTAGAATTGACCATGAGAGAACTTACGCAAGATCTGAAATACACAGTAAAGCAACTGCCAAAGTGCACGGTCAGGGCAGGGCCCCAGGGCCTTGGCGCCCGGACAGGGCAGCTGAACTGCATACTCACTATGCTGCCAGGCAGCTACAGGGTCCTCAGCTCCTTCATCCTCTCTGAATCCTGGGCCAGGCACAGGCTTTGAAGTCAAGCCCATCCGCTTTATCTGCCAGCCTCACATGTGGTCTGCTTTAGGTACAGTGAGAGATAACTGCAGACACTTTCTGTTTTGTCTTGTGGGTTCTTTTTATCTTTGCATATTCAAATTTGCCTTTTGTGTTCAACCAGCTTTTTAACTCAAATATATGCCCTACTTATGTTCCATGAATTCAGGGTCACCACCAGACACCAAGAGGATAGCTTCCTATATGTATCATTACAAGCTCTCATCACTGAGTAAATAGTGTAACATATTCAATATTCTTTTTTAGTAATAGTGGTTCTTCTTGCGTTATTGAATTCCAACCAATATGCCATAGGTTAAGTGCTTATGTTTTCCCAAAATAATCATTTTTTTTGTATTTGTATAAATGACCTTTTTCATATCTGAGACCAGGAACTGATTTTGTTCAATCATTTTACCTGCAATATTGTGTTAGTTACAGAAATGATGTTTGGTCCAACTTTTATCCATGGGTATTATTATTTTGTCTTTTCAAATAATTCATATTTATTGTGTTCTTATTATGTGTCAGAGACTATAGTAAGCAAAGTTAATCATTTCATTTAAATTTGTTAAAGATTATGTGAAGTAGGTTACTATTAATAACATATTCTTTTGAAATGAGAAAAGAAAAATTCAGTTAGCCAAATTTGGTATCATCTCTTTGTTATCAGACCATAGTTGATGGCCCTTGTGAAAAATCACTAACACACCAATTTATAAAACATTAGGATGTTTACAGCTAAGGGGACAGACCAAATTGAACGAGATGCAAATGTAATAGGAAAATCAATGAGTAGTAAAACTTTGGTCAAAGGTCACACAAAGAGAAAGAAAATAGTAGAGCTGAAAGACTGGTTCAGAATCTGAATGCTTCACTGATACCCCCATGATATCAGATTTCAACATCATACCAGCTTGTCATTTTCCACGGAAACCTACTGAAATTTTGATTGGGATTGCATTGAATGTAGTGATTCCTTTGGGGAGAAATGACATCTTAAAAACATTGAGTCTTTTAGTTTATATATTTGGTGATTGCAGACCTTTCTCCATTTATTTAAATCTTGGCTTTTACTCCAAAAATGTATTTGTAGTCCCCTACACCCTTTCTTTCTTTCTTTCCTTTCTTTCCTTTCTTTCTTTCTTTCTTTCTTTCTTTCTTTCTTTCTTTCTTTCTTTCTTTCTTTCTTTCTTTCTTTTTTCTTTCTTTCTATTCAAGACAGGGTTTCTCTATGTGGGTCAGGATGGCCTTCATTTTTTTCCCCAGTATTGGAGACTGAACCCAAGGGCTTTTACTGAGCTACATCCCCAGCCTGTTTTTACTTTTTAATTTTGAGACAGAGTCTTGGTAAGTCTCTAAGTCTTGGGCTCTAGCTTGTGATCCTCCTGCCTCAGCCTCCCACATAGCTGGGATTATAGGTATGTGGCACCATGCTTGACAATTAAGTACAAAAGTCTTAAATCTTTTGTTAACCTTATTCTTAAGTATTTTATTCTAATCATTTAAATTACTTTGCCCAAACCCAAGGAGTTATGTAATTTCAGCAAAGTAACAAAACATATGGTGGTAGAATTGAAATAAAAGAGTTACTTATTAATGGCAAAATTTTCAGATTGAATAGCCCCTTAGCAACCCTATAGTGGTAATATAAACATTTTATAGGTAAGTATAGATCACTGAACACTGAATAGGTGCATTCAAATATGGCATTAGGTGGCACTTGAAATTTAGACCATCTTGAGTAATTTCTTAGGAAGTCACTGAGTCTTGGTGCTGTCTTGAGGGGTAACAACTCTCAATACTAATAAGAACAAGGAGAAAATTGATTTCATGGACCATGCAGCTAAGAATGTGAAGATTGCCAACTCAACAAATGTCTGAAGTAAGATTCTCTATTAAGAATGTGGGAAGTTTCAAGATCAAAAGGAACACAGAATACTCCACCCTCTCAAAATGGGGGAGCATTTATGAGGGGTGACCTAGGACTTAATATAAATTTCAATTAGCTGATTGAAGACAAGAAAAAACATTTTGAGAAAGGCAGTTCCAATGGTAACGATGAAAAAACAGGAAGTGATACCGTTCATCATGAACTATTTATTTATGTATTTGTTTGTTTTTGTGGTAGTAGGGATCGAACCCAAGACCTTCACACTGAGCCATATCCCAGTCTTTTTATTTTTTGGTGCCAGGGATCAAACTCATGACCTTGCGCTTGCCAGGCAGGCGCTTATGCCACTGAGCTAAATCCCCAACCCCAACACCTGCGATGTTATTTATTTATTTATTTATTTATTTATTTATTTATTTATTAGTTTGCAGCATAGAAATGAATGGCTAAGAGAAGGCATTTTAAAAACATATTAGTATATACTGGTTCACAAGTGTCAAACTAAAACCTGTAGAATAATGGTGAGTAGATATACTAGCTGAGTATAGTCCTAGAATTGAGAATTTAGCAATAAAGATGCAGATGCTTTTTCTGTTGGTCCCATTTCTAAACTATTTTTCTCCAACTTTCTTGAAGTATGATTAATAATAGAATTATATATATTTCAGATGGACAATGTGATTATTTGGTAAATGTACACATCGTAAAATGATTTCCCAAACCAAGTTCATTATACTAATCACTACTTCACATAGTTACCTACCTCTTTTTTCGTGAGAACACTTAATGTTTTACTCTTAGCTAATTTCAGGTATGATACATTATTGTTAACTATAGTCATCGTGTTTCACATTAGGTCTCCAAAACTTACTTATCTCATAACTAGAAGATTGTACTGTGACAGATCTTTCTTCATTTCCCACACACAGAAGCCCGAGTAATCACCATCCTATTTTCTATGTTTATGAGTTTGATTTTTAAAGATTTATGGGCAAATAAGACCATGCAGTGTTTGTCTTTCTGTATCTGGCTTATTTCACTTAGCATTATATCTTCTAGGTTCACGCATGTGTGAATAGTAAGATTTCCTTAATTTTAAAGACTAAACGATATTCCATTGTGTGTACATTTTGTATATGTGTATATGCTCTTTTTCTTTGCTCATTCATTCATTCATAGATGAATAGCAAGATTTCCTTAATTTTAAAGGCCAAATGATATTCCATTATGTGTACATATGTATATGTGTATATGCTTTTTTTCTTTGCTTGGTCATTCATAGACATTTAGGTAGTTTCAGTGAACCTAAAAGCCTGAGAACCTGGGAGTGCAGACAGCTCTTCTAGATAGTGACTATTTCCTTTGGGTATATGCACAATAGTGGGACTCCTGGATCATACAGTAGTTCTGTTTTTTCTTTTAAGGAGCTTTCATAATATTTTCCATAATGGCTGTACTAATTTACATTTCCACCAACAGTGCACTTTTCTCTACATTCTCACGATACTCATTATATTTTGACTCTTTGATAACAGACATCTTAACAGATAATGATTCATTGTAGTTTTGATTGGCATTTCCCTGATAATTAGTGATGTTGAGTACTCTTCATGTACCCCTTAGCTATTTGTATGTCTTTGGAAAAATTACTATACAAGTTTTATTTTCACTTATTTTTAAATTATTTGGTTTTTTTTTGTTATTGAGTTGTACAAGTTACTTATGTACTTTTGTCATTAACTCCTCATAAGATATATTGTTTGAAGATATTTTCTCTGATTTTTGTCAGTTGCTATTTTATTTTGTTGACTGTTTTCTTTGTTATGCAGAAATTTTTATTTTGATACAGTACTACTTATTTACTTTACTTTTGTTGCCTGTACTTTTGGTGTCTTACCCAAAAAAACTGTCAAGATCCATATCAAGAAGCTTTCCTCAATGTTTTTTCCTAGAAGTTTTATAGTTTTAGATATTGCGTTTAAGCCTTTAATTAATTTCAAATTAGTTTTTGTTTGTGGTATCAATAGGATATTACATAGTGATATTCAATTGTTCCCATACTATTTAGTAAAGATAAATATTATAATTCCTCATTGTGTATTCTTTGTCTTAGGTCAAAGTGAGTTTACTTTTCAAATAGCATAACCTAACTGCATTCAAAACCATTTTCAAATCTACCTTCAAATCTATCTTACACTAGCCAGAGAACAGGTTATTACTTTTAAAAATTATGTAACACTGACCAGATAAAACTTCCTTAAAGGCCACTGACTATCATGTTAGCATCATAGCCAATACCACTTTTTCCATACATCCACACTGATCACGCTACTTCAGCACTTTCTAGCATCCTGACAAATAAATACATATGTTTCTTATAGTGTCCACTGTGTGAGAATAACATTGACTTGATACAACATCATACTTATTTTAAAGCAAACAAACAAAAAAAGAGAAAAACCTAAGATGAGAAACTGTAACAGCGTGTGTTGAGGGAAACTGACCGTTAGTTACCTGGTATCTCATACCAGGGTAGTGAGCATAATGGAAAAAAATCCAATGACCTGGTGATTTGCTGGCATGCATGAGTTGGCCAGCAGTAAGAACTAAAACCAATTAAAAATTAAAGAGAAACTTTTTTTCCTAGGACAAGTACATTTTTGGAAAATTAGTTGACTGCATCTGTGAAGTTTATTTCTAAACTTCTATTCTTTTTCAACGGTCTATTTGTACATTCTTATGCTAGCAGCATATCATTTTGATTACTATAGCTTTGTAATATAATTTTAGATCAGGAAGTATGATGCTTCCAACATTGTTTCTTACATTGCTTTAGGTAACCCATTTTTGTGTAGTTCTATATGAATTTTAAGAACTAATTTTATTTCTGTGAAAAAAATGCCATTGAATTTTAAAAGAAACTGTGAAGAATTTATAGATAATTTTGAGTACTATGGACATTTTAACTATTAAATCTCCTAGTCCATAAATACACAATATTTTTCCATTAATCATGTGTTCTTCAATTTCATCAATATTTTATAGTTTTTAGTGTATGAATCATTTATCTCCTTAAATAAGTTTACTTGTAAGCATACTAATCTTTTTGCTGCTCTGGTAAATGGCATTCTCCTTTTAAATTCTTTCTTTTGGCGGAGAGTAGGTTATTGTTCATGTAAAGAAATGCAACTGAAGCCAGGCGTGGTGGCTCACGCCTGTAATCCCAGCACTAGGGAGGCTGAGACAGGAGGATCCTCGAGAGTTCGAGACCAGCCTAGGCTACAAAGTGAGCTCAAGGCCAGCCTGAAAGGCATAGTGAGACCCTGTCTCAAAAAGACAAGGGCTGGGGATCTAGCTCAGTAGCCTAAATGTCTGCCTGGCAAGTGCGAGGTCATGAATTCAATCCCTGGTGCCACAAAACAAAAACAAACAAACAAAAAAGAAATGCAACTGATTCTTGTAAGGTGATATTGTATCTGAAATTTTACTAAAATCACATATTTCTAACAATTTTTTTGGGGGTAGAACCTTTAGCATTTTCTATATATCATGTCTTTTGCAAACAGAATTTTACTACTTTTCCAATTTGGATGCCCTTTATTGCTTTCTTTTGCCTAAAATTGTCCCAATATTAAATAAATATGTAAAGGAATGAAACTCAGAAGACAATCCAAAATAATCCCATGTATTTACAGTCAGTCAATTTCGACAAAGAGGCTATAACAAACAAAAGTTAAAACAATTCAATTATTCATCAACTGATGAATGTAAAAAAATATATAATATAATTGACAATAAAAGTAAAGTACTGATACATGCTTCAACATAGATTAACTTCCAAAATTGTATGTTATATAAGAGAAGACATTCACAAAACACTACATGTTGTACAATCTCATTTATACGACGTGTTCACAATAGGCAAATCTACACAGAAAAGCAAAGTAGTGGTTATGGTTACCTAGGATTTGGATATATATACTGCATGTCTTTCTTAAGGCTTGAACTTCTTGCCCATTTACAGGGCTCTTGTGTGATTTCTCCTGTTCGCTTCAATGGAGCTACTAAGACCTTCAGAACTCAGGAGCAATCTTGCTCTGTGGCATGATGCTCAGAAGCACTCTGACTCATTCTTCAGGTGATGGTGACCCTGTCCACTCCCTGTCGTACATTGTAGTGTGAATTTTGGCATTATGCTACTGAGGTTTTGCCAGCACAACATATCCTGTGTCAAATTATTGAGATTTTGGTGAATAAGACAGCACTCAATCACCCTAAAAGCAATTGACAAAATAAGGTGAGAATGAAAATGAAAAGCTTACTCTTCAAGATCTGAGGCCATGAACCCTGCTTCCTTCGGTTGCATCTGCCAGGGTTCAGTCTCTACATGCCCGATGCTAATTAACCTCCTGGTCTTTCACCGGAAGCTGATTTCCCTAAGTTGTCACCGCTGTTTCCAGTTGAGTCTATCTGGCATGAGCACCTGTTCTACCGAGAGCAGCATCCACACAAGAATCCACTGGTACCTGTCATCATCTTCATTCTCAGCCGGACTCTTAGTTCTGCTGCTTTTGGAGGAACTTTGTTCAACCTAAGACGAGGTCCCCTTTTTAGGAATCTCACTTTCCAGTTTTCTGTTATGTACGTGGTTCATGTTTGCTTAAACTGAGTAAACCTATTCCATCATCTTTTAGAATTTATGTAAAAGTAAACAAAAGAACTGGTTTTCAGTTTGTTCGTCAGTTTTCTGTACATTTTATTTTTGTTCTTAGGACCCCAATAGAATGACAAAAATTGCAACTTTAAAAACTTTCAGGATCAAAGAAAATGAAATTTGCTACTGTTCATTTAATTCCTTAAAGTGATAGGCAATAAGAAAGTTGCCAAATCAGAATCAATCTAAAAAACATTTCTTTTTTTTCCTGGGAGTGATTGAAAGGGAACATAAAAAGATGTCAGCCTGACAGATGGATTGCTGCTATTTCAGATGTGCAACCAGAAAACAAGGCCAGGCGATGGATCTGGGTGTGAAATTGCAAGTCTTCTATCTATTTCAGGAGATCACACTGGAACAACTTATTTTATTTCCTAGTCATCCCCCACTTCGCTTATATACACAGTAGTAGCTACACCCGAGGAGGGTGGTCAAGGACAGGGCTAGAGTTATATTCCTCCAGACTTTCCTTTCCCAACCATTTTAAAAAATGTATAACAATGTTTAGAAACTGAAAGGCTGTAAATATATGTTGCTTTATCATTACAACATAATTTGTAAGATTGGGGGATATCATGAAACTGTAAGATATTGAACACTGCTGCTAGTACTGTCTAACATCTCTTCCTAGGATTACTTCTTCCCTCGTCCCCTCGCTTCCTACCCCTCCCCCCATTGCCGCTGCCTTAGCTCAGGTTGGCAGCCTCAGGCATTCTTCCATTTTCTGACCATTTCCACAAGTCTGCTCCCATTAAAATTTATCTTGTATATTTCCTGACATCAATAAAAAGAGATGTTTCAAGTTCAAGCTCACCCTGGGTTAAGTATTTGAGAAGGACTTTATGAATTTCTATTGTGGAGTTATTTTCTTTAAACAGATGTTTCCTGAAACATGTTACCTTAGTGTAATATAATGCATGTAAGGACAGACATTTAGACAATGCAGCAAGATGCTGCTGCCTTAGCTCAAATCACATATAAAGGTGACTGTTACTCCCATTCATAAAGCTGGGGTTATGCTTTGATCATCAAAAATAAACATTTCTATTCTACTTCAGTTGAATTGCTCAAATAGCATTGATGTTATTTTTGCAAGACATCATATTTATAACTCACATTGACACCCATATAATTAAGCATTTTAAAATATCTTTAGTATTTATAGCCTGGTTTTCTGATGTGAAATATTTCCAGTATTTCTTCATGATGCATGAATGAAGTTAATAAAACATTTCCTCAATCTACTAACAAAATGACTCTCAACTTTTGCATGCAATATTGTCTATCTTCATTTTCTGATAGCAGTTAATTTAAAAACCATCAACGATAATACAGTATCTTAGTATCAAAAGGCAGTCCTGGGGGTATAGTTCTAGCTCCTACTTGTTCACCAATTAGTGATGTGTCACTGAGAAAATGACACCACTCCACTGAGTCTCTAAACACTGAGAGTTGGATTCAGTGACTGTTAAAACCTTTTAGGTCATAGATCCTTTCGAGAATCATATGAAAACTGTATGATTTGTTGTGGTATCATAATTAACATATTTAATTCTGGCCCCAGTGTGGATTCTACCTTCACCATTTCCATCTCTAAGCTTAATCTCTATTTTCACTGTCAATTTTAATATATCAAAAAGGACTTAGCTCAGTATCTGGAATCTTAGCAGATCCACAGTAAATGCTAGATTAAAAAATTAAGCCCAAGATAACTAGATTTAATTTAATGATACGTAGTAATATCTAGGTCCATATTTACTAAGCAAACATCACAGAAGATAGTTTTTGAAAATATTCTTTGGGGAAAGATTAGGAAGCAAGATTTGGGAGAATTATTCCATTGAACAAGTTGGTGAAACTCTGCCTGCTAGCTCTCTCTCTCTTAGATTTAAAATGTTGATAGTATATTAAAAGCTCATATGGGTCCTAAAATTAAAAAGACTATTGCCAGATTGGCTTATCGCAGACTTTCTTTAACTTCTTTCACTGGACACCCACTTTTCAGCTCCACATCCTTTAATTTTTCCAAGAATTAGTATTACTGGACACAATTCTGGTCTAAGACTCTTTTTTTCTCGTTTAAATATCTTCCTTTGGATTTTGCTTTCTTAATTGATCAGAGGCCATTTTATACTGTGAACATTATTATTGCTGGAATATTCAAGTACTTATAAAATAGCTATGTGGGACAAATGAACTTGTTGATATATTTTGCCTATGTTGAGAAGGCCTAGAATACAGTCCAATCAATCAATCAAAACTCTTTGTGCACTGAAAACCAACTGCTAATGATGCTAGTCAAATGTGTCAACAGATTTCTTGACTGGACCACTAGTTTAACACTTACACTTACACCTGACAAATATTGAATATGATGGTACTTCATATAGTTCTTTTTGCACAGTGATCTCGGGATGGCTGCCATCTAATTAATTACTTCATCAGAATATTCAGCTGAGAGCTATGGAAAGCAATTTGGAAACTGTGAAGAGGCACTAAATTGATGCATCTGAGGCCACCATTCTGGGTTGTGAATTTTTGGTGTGAAAATTTGGCTAATCACATCCAATCTGGGATATCTGTTAATACTAAATAGCCATTAACTGGACAGAAATCTGTCAAACACTCAGAAACTTTCAAATCTCTTCCTTTTTAGGCTACCCAGAACTTCCAAGAATCTTGATAGTTTCCTTTTGTCTCTTTTTAAGCATGTATAATATTTTAACATTATAACACTAATTACTACCACAAACTTGGACTAGAGAGGGAGGAAATGATTGTTTTTGATTGAGAAAAAAATCTATCAAAAAAACATGAAAAACTAAAACACAAGAACCAAAAACAACTCAGAAAGAAGACAACTAGCTCTGGGGTTAAAAGAACTAAGTTTTTCCTCAAAACATAAATGCTTAAATATTTACAATATTAATATACATCTTTCATAGGGGAAATAACTTGATCCAAAAGGCAAGAGATAATCCAAAATTCTGTCATATACAACATACCATGGAAACAAATAACTCCATGCTGCAACACTGCAAAATAACTAGGTGAAAGTTCTTGTTTTTTAATAATTCCAAATAACTCACAAATTTTGTTTTCATATATGCTTATGTCTAATTTTGTTTTCATATATGCTTATGTCTAATTTTGTTTTCATACATGCTTATGCATATAGGCAATTTCAGAACCGGTATGTCGGTAAATGATTTGTGTGGGAAACATTTTCACGATAACAAATGTACATTAAGAAGGAAAGATTTCTAGCTACTTATAAGCTTCTGTATTTTACAGATGTGTTGTGACCAGTTGCTGAATAGGATTTTATTCCATCAAAAAAGCACCCAAATAAAAAAAAATTTTTTTCTGAAACAAGTCACACTGCATCACAGCTGGAAAAAACCAAACACTGTAAAGGTCCTGTGTATAACATATTGTGAGTCACCAGCTGTTTTCTGATCCATAGAGCAAATTCTGCGCTGAGAGACTACTGCCCAGAAGGCAGGAACTGACAGTGATTTGAATCCACCAGCTCTCCGCGTGGATCAGATGGCATCTCTGCACTGGAATCAGTATTGCTATCACAGCCTCATCTGTCCCCTCATGGGACAAGAGCTGCAATAAATATGAAGGGAAATCGTTCCTGTTAGGGGACAGCGACATTTAATTCTGTTAAAAACAAAACAAAACAAAACAAAACAAAACACCACCTATCATATGCATGTTAAAATGATGCATATCTATAAAAGGAATCCATTCACTTCTGTCCAAATATTAATAAACAGAATAATGCATTATTTCTGCTTCCCAGCCCCTGTTGAAAGGAACCCCGGCTTGGGTTGAGCTACCCAAGTCTGTTCAAGGTAGTGGAAGTGATTTGTCCTCTAAGCAACTCACACCCAGAGGCCCACCAGAGTGGCTGCCAGTTTTACCTTTGTGCCTAGTCTCGACCTTGTGAGCCTACTCACCAAATTCAGCATTTTTTTAAACTTAGGTATCAGGCTCATGGACTTTTCTACATTTTTATTTATTCTCTGATTTCCAGGATGGGAAGACTGTAACCATTTTAGGGAAAGCAATTTTAACTTTGAACTCATTTTCCAAGCCAAAAATAAAATGCCTTCATTTAATAGAAAGCCTCATCCTCCTCCTAAGAAGAGTTCATTAGCCCTTTGTGCTATGGATTCTACACAGGAACAGCAGGACATTGACTTCCAGTTAATGTTTGTGAAGCTCAGTGATGCAAAACAGACTTACTGAAGCCTAGGCTCATAGTAAAAGCACAGTCTCCAACTCTAAACTGCACACTTACTTACTTCATCCATCCATCCACATATCCATCCATCCAACAATATTTATTGAATATCTGTTAAGTACAGCGAGGAACAAACAGACAGAGCTTGGGCTACTATAAAGTTTACCATGTAGGATGTAGGTGGGATTATTTGTTTGATGTGTTACACTAAAAAAAGCTGTGATTGGCTGATAATCACTGCCATTATTTTCAAAAGGTTTCCTTTAATTTTGAGATTTCTTCAGTACATTCTGTACCATGGAAATGTACAGGGATAACATTTGCAGTTTAAGAACATAAAATATATTTACAAAATCAAAGATGACACTTGGCCTCTAAGATACAGTCTGCCAAGTATTATTGATCAGAAAATGATCTCAACAGAAAAATTCATAAATACATTTAATGTGTGACAACACTAAACATAGGGATGGAAACATAAAAAAAATTATGCCTGCAACATAAATTGTTAATGAAGAATTTCATTCAGAAAAGAAATAAAATAAATTCTTGTGGATATTAGATGATAAAGGTAGCATCAAATACAAAACTTGTTTAGCAAAAAATAAATTCAGTAGTCACAGTAGTGTGTTATTCCACTTGGGAATAACAGATCATTAGAAGCTTTTAAGATTCTCATAACAGTTGACATTCCCTTAGGTACCTAATCATTCTCCTTTTCGGCTGTTTTTTTTTTTTTAATTCAGTAGGTTGCAGTGTAATATATCTTGACATCATGACCTAAAATATCAGATCTGCTCAATTGTTATGCAAGTAATGTGGCTCTGTAAATGACTGCTGGGCGACAGGATGCTGCTGAATGAAGAGGAAAATGCGAGCCACATCCACTCCCTGCTGCCTGTGGCTTAATCTGAAATAACATCTGTGAAGGAACATGTGACATTCTGATCCAGCAATGCATTTGACGGGGGAAAACTATCTGTAATGAAATTTCTAGCACAAGAGAATCAGAACACTGAACCCTCTGCTTCTGCCAGTCTGCACCTTCCTCAACTTCCTCATCTCTGCCCAACTCCCTCAGAAAAGAGATTTGGAGGCGTGTAACTCCCCTTAAAAGTAGCATTTCATATTGTTCCCCAAAGTCAGTATTCCAATTCCAGGATGCTTTTCTTCCAAATGAGAAAATTTATTTAAACCCATTTATGGTCCCAAGAAATCAAGATTTCATCGGAAAGATTCATCTCTGCATAACCTGTATTCAAACAAGCATTTAATTAAAAAAGGTGAGTTTGGTAATCCGTATCCATGAATAATGGTGCTCAGGAAGTATAATCTTTTGCTTTTTCCTTTATAAATTTTTCTGGAACATCAAAAACCGTATTTAAAGGGCTCAGAGATGATTACAGAAGTGATTGGGTACCTGATTCATGCTGAGAGACAGAATGGAGATGAAAGGACA